>JASCZW010000761.1:0-183929 GCA_034211315.2 Aedes japonicus
AGAAGCTGCTTAGAATGCTATACAACTCCTCGACGGAACTTTCAAGCTGCTTAAAACTCACTCTAACAAATCCACATAAACCGCTCAAAATAGCCTGTTATCAGCAACTGCAAGACCATCGGACACCCAAATACCTCATGACCACCCCTAAAAAGATTGCCGCTGCCAATCTCCGCGCACCGTCGTCCGAGAAATTAATTTCAAAATTATTTTTCACTTCATTCCGTTCCGTTCATATTGCATCAATTTTCCCACATGAGTCCGCGCAAACACCGAAACAAGTGCACCGTGGCCGGCAGCTGCAGTCTCTGCGGGGAGGCAAGATTACCAACAAGCCAACCGGGGGATTCTTCCTTCCAGGACGTAAACATACGCAGTCCAAAGCCCCTCCATTCGAATGCATAGAGACTTAGAGAGAAACATTTGTTACGGCTTGGGGTGCGATCGCTTGGAACGCATTCAAAATCCCATTCCCGAAGAGCTAAGAATGAGGTACTCGAGCGCATCCTCGCCATCGCCGGATTCGCCCCGTGTTCACAGCGTTAATGCACAAAATTGATAATAAATGTCTATAATTATTGCATTTCTTCGACGACGGCGGCGGAGGCGGCGGTGGTTCTGCTCGGAAGATGCTCTTCGGAGCCTTTCCTTCTCGCACAAGATGACGGCGATGATGACAGTCCATTTGTGCCAGCAGAAGCGCATGTACGAGCCGGGCACATGTGTCGATGGGATGAGATTGAAGGGGAGCAAAGAAAAAAGAAGACGAGCGAAGCGAAAGAAGCGCGCGGTCTTTAATGAAATCGTAATTTGTATAACAAAGTTGTTATTAAAATAAATTGCAACCGGGTTCGTCGCCGATGCGGCAGTTGGAGTCGTTCTCGGTTTCGGGGCTGCTTGGATCCAGCGGAATGGAAATTCTCATTGGAACTTGGAAGAAACTTTGGGGTTTTTCACTATGGATTGAAATCAATTCTTTATCTTTTTCCGATCCTTTTTCGTTGGGTTTTTCGAAGGAAGATGTTAGAAAGTTCATCAGGTTCTTCAAATTTTTTAAACATAAGAACGTAAAACGAATATCCCCATCTCTCGTGTCTAAAGTAAACAAAAACCGTTTTGACATCGCGCCCAACCCATCGAATCTCGACCTCAAAGACAGCTCATAATTTGTAAACATACACGGGAGATTTAAGATAGGATTTCGAGATGCAAAAAAGCGCGATCCTGCAGACGTTCCAAGCTCACAGAGAGAGAGAATGAGTGAGTGACGCAGTCGTCAAATTTCTAAATTAATTCGGCCTCCGCCCTCTCGAATCGATCCGAAAACCGGTCCGGCATATAATTCCGCCTCTCAGGGAAAGCCAAAAACCGTGAGAACCGCAACCTGTGTGTGGTTTGGCTGATCGAACCTTGTCCAAATATCTATCAAATTTCTTCGAATATCGGCGAGCCCATCCATTTCGCTAATCACATTGTGTAAGCTTGTCAAAGTTGCAAAACCTAGCCCCCACCCCACGGGGAGAATCAGGTCATTGCCTTCAGCGGCAATCTGGCCGTGATTTGAAAACCGCGAATCGCCCCAATGCAATCCTGACACCGGTGGAATGTGGGTTTGTGTGTTTTTGCCTGTGCGAGGAAAAGTTTGACGTGCAACGGTAGCAGTCATCTTTATGCTAATTAAGAGTCGCACAGTGGCGGTCAAAAGTAATGAGCTTCGGATGGTATGGAGGCAACTAGTTTTATCGATGTTTTAAAGCGTGACCACCACTGTACTTTTCTTGCAGTCTCAAATCAAATCGAGAGAAGGATTACGAAGAATTAGACACCCAGCTTGGAGCGATCTATGATAGCTTTTGCAAATTTGTTCAAATATCTGGACCAATTCTGCGGTGGGTTGAAGCGGGCCGTTGGGAGGCTGCGGCCAAAGTCTCAATATTGACAACCTCGTTTGGCATCTCACCGCTCGCTCGTCATTCGTGTGCATTTGTGTGCGTGTGTGTCGATTAACCTGCTGTAGATGGACAGCGTGGACCTGGATGACTGGATACCGTGGCGAATAGATAAATATGTTAGGTATAAAGTGAGTAGCGCCTACTGGTCAATCTGTCAGTCTGATTCGAGAAACGCGCCGTGTCATGACGTTTGTAGGAAGAAAGCAGGATCAGCACGGTCAGCCAGCCACGAGATGAGGATGAATTGACAAAAATTGGACGGGGCTGCGAAGTTGGCTGGATATCAATTGGTTGATATGTATAATATAAAGTAGACCAAGATGCACACGCTAATTGCACATCATTTGGTCTATTGACGTTTCACCGAATGCCTGAACGCTGTTTTACCAAACTCGGATTGATTGTCAATTCATAAACAAAGAACGCTGCGGTCTCTTTGGTTAAACTTGTGAACCACATCTGAACATAGAAATTGAGAACAGCTTCCCAAGTAGCACACGAGCCAACTTAGTTTTCATGTTTCACTTTAGTAATTCTGTAGTAACAGAAGGGCTATTTCGTTACAGGGTGTTTCGAACAAAATTTAGTCGACTTAAACTTGACGCATTTTCTTTCATCGTGCATTAAAATTTTTTGCACACCCTCATTTTGAAGATGTGTACGTGTAGCATCATGTCTATATTTTTAATATTGATATTTTGAAGTTCGCGAAGAAATATCTGGTGTGGCAGGCCATCTATACCTGTGGCTTGAAGAGCAACGTTTACATTGCGACCGGAACCATTAACCAGGAAATTTATCTGAGCGAGTGCCTACAAAAACGTCCACTGCCTTTTCTGAAGCTACAGAATTGTTCCGTTCTGTTTTGGCCGGATTTGGCATCTTACCCTTACGGAAAAAGGCCATGGTATGCTGCCAACAACGTTCAAGTGGTGCCAGAGGACAAGAACCCTCCCAACACGCCAGAGCTCCGCCCAATCGAACAATATTGGGCCATCGTCAAGCGGAACCTTAACAAGACGCAAAGAGCTGTTGTGAGCGAGAAAAACAGTTCAAGGCAATCTGGCGTTCTGCGGTGAATGTACTTGAAGACTGCACAAAATCTTATGGCAGGTGTTAAACGAAAGACCCGGCAATTCGCAAAGAAA
This sequence comes from Aedes japonicus, assembly GCA_034211315.2. Taxonomy (NCBI): domain Eukaryota; kingdom Metazoa; phylum Arthropoda; class Insecta; order Diptera; family Culicidae; genus Aedes; species Aedes japonicus. Next base: position 3,101 of record JASCZW010000761.1, read on the forward strand.
GCTTAGCTGAATATTTCTCCTGTATTCTGTAATAACTGAACTTGAACAAGAGAACGAATTTGACTTATTAATAAAAACTTTGATCGACTCACACACATTACTGTTTGACCAAATTTTGATCGGAACACCCTTTACAAGGTACTAGATATTTCATTGATGTTGCTCGAATGGTTTGCTGAGACCATTCAAAATAAACATTGGGAAATAAACATTCTGGGGTTGATTATAGATGTTGAGTCGAGTAAAATTGCGTATTACAGAAAACGACTGAGTCTGATATATTCGGCAACCGAACTCGACTGTTAACTTTAGTGTTGAAGTTTTTAAAAATACCGTTGCAATATTACACCATGTTCAGGAGTTTTGTCAACTTAGCTGTCATTTTTGACAGTCGAAGAATAAGTACTAACATTTTTCATTCTTGTTTTGTGTATTACACTAGTGTTTTTGTCATTCAGAAAACTTCATTGTATCACAGTGACGATTTGAAGTGTTTTTCGAGAAAGTTATTCATCAATGTGGGGAAATGGGATATGTATTTCAAAGATAACTCAGAAGAGGAGTTGTTACCTTGTTATCACCAACTAATTTATGCGTGGTGATACTGAATCTATTGCCAGAACATTTAACTTTTAAAGGTTCTGGTAAATCGTTACAACTTTTTCCTATGCTTCTAGTACCCCAAGTGGTAAATTTTTAAGAATCAAGGATTATTTTTTTCTGAATTCTTGGAGGAAGAATTCTCGAAAACTTCTTTGATATATTTATAAACTACTTGAAATTTTGTTACATATCTGTGCTAAATTTCAGGGAAATTTTCTTATCGATCAAATCTCTCAAATGAGGTGAGATGGACACTAAGGAATTGTAATGAGGAAATGGCGTTTACTATATTTCAATTTAGTGCAATGACTATCATTAGTTTTTGATTTAATTTTTGTGTAGATTGCTTCTTCGGTCCGTCAATGATTATCTCTTGAATTTCAGGGCGGCTTTCCTGGTCTTCTGCTAAGCTTTTGCTATAATACTGGGATGTTCCCTCCTGAACTATAGACAAGTTTCCTCATAAGCTTCTTGGCAGTCACTCCTTAGTGTCTCGTACTAATAATTGACTAGTCAAGTTATTAGTACGGGTCACTGAAGAAGTCTGCATATTGTAGACGAAATACGCGTATCTGTCAAGATACGCAAAGGTAGTTGGAATTAAATGGAAAATACTAATTTTTCCTCTCATTTCTAGTTACAGGTATTCCACTAAACAGCTCAAACTCTCTAGGATTCAGTCACTCCCTATTTTTTTAAATGAAATTCACATCTAAAAACCCAACATAACCTGGCATAAACGTTTCCCGAATACTTTTCCAAACAGACGTATCTGAAGTTGTAAGCAGAGAGGAAAAGTAAGATTCAAACGTAAATTCCTAAATTCCGTAAAAACTCTCAGCAACCTCACGGTAAGTAGCGTCACCATTATGTTAGAGAAACGTTATTTCATGGGTTGGTGGACCGAGTTTGCATTAAAGGACTGAGAGTTTCAAGAATTTAGCGTTTGAATCTTACTTCCCCTCTTTGTTTACAAAAATCATATACGTCTGTTTGGAAAAGTATAAATTTTTGTAATTTTTTTTTTCCTGAACTTCTGAATTTCTGATAAGTCCCATCCTGAACTGTAAGGAAAATTTCTCCAAAACTTTGGGATAGTTCTCTCAAGAATTGCTTCGAAAATCTTCTCAAATTTATTGGAAGTTTCTTTCTGTGCTTCTAAGAAGTCCTCTTCTTAACTTCAGGGAAGTTGTCTCCTAAATTTCGGGGAAGTTTGTTCCTGAACATTTCAGAGTAATGCCTGCTTGAACTACTAGGAAGTACCCGTCATACTGCTGGACAGTATCTTCCTGTTTTTCTCGGAAGTATCTACACGAACTTCTGGGAATTCCTGAGCTTCGAGAAAGCCTCATTCTGAAATTCTGGAATGTTCGATTCTGAACTTCAGGAAAGATCTCCAGCACGTCTGGGTAGTTCCGACTAAACTTTTGGAAAGTATCTTTCCGAACTTCTGGACAGTCCTCTGCTGACCTTCAGAGACTTATAAGCAGTTCCCTCACAGGTAAGTTTCGGCCTCGAATTCGGGGAACGTTTTTCCTGAGCCTATTTCTTCTGAACTTTTGATACGTCCCATTCTGAAACCCGAAAATTGTATTGAAACTTTGGCAAACTCTTCTCCAGAATTTTTAGAAAAATTCGTTGGAAATTTCTTCCTGAACATCTGAAAAGTCCTCTTCTGAGCTTTTATAAATTTCTTCCTGGTTTCTAAGAAATTCTTGCTCAAACTACTAGGAAGTATCTCCAATGCATCCGACAAGTTTTTTTCTGTTCTTTGAACAGGTTTTTTGTCCTGACCTTCGAGAAATCCCCATTCTGAAATTCTTAAAAGTTTTCTTCCAAATTTCGGAAAATTGAGAGCTTCTGGGAAGTTTCAACTATTTTTTTGGAAAGTTTCTTCCGGAACGTCCTGGGATTTGTGAATGTTTCGTTTTTAATTTTTGTGACACTTATAGGTAGTGCTTTCCCTGGTTTGCTTCTTCTTGAATTTCGGGAAACTTTTTTCCTACGCTTTTGGGAAGTTCTACCTTGAATTTCTGGGTAAAAACTCCAAACCCTCTGGAAAGTTCCAAACTACTAGGACGTCCTCTTCCCTAAACTTCTTCTTGAAGCGCTGAGAAGTCCTCTCCTAATTTTTGCGGAAGTTCTCTCCTGACCTTCCGGGAAGTATGATTTTGAACTTCGTGGATGTTTGGCACTGATTTGTTTTTGGAATATAACTTCTTGAACTTCTAAGAAGTGCTCCCTTTACTTCTTTGAAGGTTCTACCTGATCTTCAGAGTATTTTTTTTTGTGTTACATGTAATATCAATCAAACATCTTCTATTCATTACGTTGCGTTTAGTAGAGCCCTTGAACAAATAAGCAGCTATTAGTATTGATATTTAATAATGTGGAATTCAGTAGTTTTAAATTCCTAGTAAACATGGTAAACGTAAGCAACGAAACCCCAATTTCGAACTATTACTGTCGGTATTGTCCAGATATCTTAAAAGAATTTTGATCCATAAACTTATTCCAACACGAACTACAGATCATTTTACTTCTCTATATTTTGATCGCTGATGTTTGGTTGATCATGATATCCACTTAAAAACGTTATCCTCGCTTTCTTTGAAACGTCGGTATCATTTTACTGTTTTGCAACACGATTAACAATATTTGAAAGTTTTAAAAACGCTATTGCAACTCTGTAGAAACAATGTGAAGTTGCAAATAGGCTCTAGCCTTGCGCTTTAACCATTTGTTGATGTGTGTGAATATGAGGTACTAAGCCAAACAAAACTATTCCTAATTTGTTCCAAGAGAGACTTTGATGCTCTATTGAAACAAGTTGTGCTACTTAGGTTAGAGTTGCAATATGTGTTATCAACGGTGGAAAAATTTCGTGCTGTGGAGAAAACAAATGTTTTGGAAGAAGAGTGCCCAGGGGCTATTTTCAAGAGGTTTTGTGTATCGAACCATTAGAAAGTACCGTGAGACTTCCTCGTTGGATGACCGGAGAAGATTCGGCCGAAAACGTTCGGCTGGAACTGAACGAGTGATTTAGACCGTCACAAAATAAATCTGACGAAAATCGTAACGCTGTGTGCGTAAAATGGCAACTGATTCTCATGTCTCGAAATCAACCATGCAGAAGTTACTTAAACAGGACCTGGGATACCAAACTATCAAGAAACGCAAATTTTATAGTGTTCTGGAATCTTCCAAGAAGAGAAGGCTTTTGAGAGAAACTCTTCTACTATCGCGGCACGTTGGACGGGACGTTCCTAATCTCTGTCATAATTGGTTGCAGCAACTCGATTGAGTCACATTACAGTTACTTTGCCTGATTTGCAACAAGTGTGCTACTAGGGTTGTCTTTTCCGATGGAAAGTTATTTGTACTGCAGCAGTCTTACAATGTGCACAACGACAGGTTGTGGGCCTGCAGGTCTAAGGGCATCCCTGATAGCGACAGTTTGTTTTTTTTTGCGTTTTTACGTGACTGTCAGGCTACATACCAAACCCCTCAACACATGGGTCGGGACCAACGGCTTGATTGCCGAACCGAAGAACGATGTTTTCAGAGATTTTCCGTATCAGAAAATCCCGACGGCACCAACAGGAATTGCTACCAGGCCGACTGGGGTGAGAGGCAGTCACGCTTATCACTACACTACTGGGCGCCGTTGGATTAGGGCTGTTTTCGGGAAGCGGATGATTCAAATTTTTTAGGGATGTACAACCGCCGGAAGTCGGTAACGCGATACACGTAGTTGGTTACCATTGGAAGAATTTGGTGAGATCCTTCCATTACACGGCTATTATATTATAATAAGTGTGTCAAATATTTACTTTTTGTACCTAAAACTTTGGATAACTTTGTCGAATGATATATGCGTTATTCTCTCACTCTGTAGCAATCATATGTTGTTACTCAGATGTATGATGGGAAAGAGACAGTTCCAACTACCTATATTGCTAATCTTGACAGATACGCGTATTTCGTCTGCAATGTGCAGACTTCTTCAGTGTCGTGTACGACAGTCGAGTTACTGAAGACACTGAATAACATGGCGAAAAATTGGCTGACGAACACCAGACAGTAAACGTGGACGTGGCTTGAGTGATGACGTTAGTCGTCCATTGCCGGGTGAAAGAGATTATGTTTCCGTTGTAAAAGTTGGCAAGCGTCAACGTGTTCAGAAAAGATTGTTGATGATGTCCTAAACTAAACCTAAACTAAACCTAAACTAACCCAAACTTTGGAATTGGATTTAGTTCATTTGTGTCATTGCGACCTAAGGGCATCTTCAGCGGTGGTCTATTTTTGGAACAATTTTATACTACATTTGCATCAGCAAAACTTGAATAGAACCAGCTAAAATAGACACAACTTCGCGTTCCTCGCACCGGTGTTGTACTTCTTCTTGTTAAACCCGCCAACATCTGCCATTCTGTCAATCATTCAACATCAGAGATTAGAAGTATTTCTATCAGATCAAATATTCTGCCAGTAATGCGTCGTTAGCAGACGATTAGGAATACTTGCTGTTTCGTTTGCCTGAACATTTCGAAAATGCTGTGTATTTCACAGAAATTTCACCAACTTATTTATTGCAAATTGACCAACTTCCCAAATTTTTTACATTTTCTCGTAAATTACTGAAATATTTATGATATTCTGCTTTTTGTAATGCAAGATGTACCAATTGGGAGCCCAAATAACTTCTGGGAAGCTGAATCTGCTTATCAAAGCTCCGGTAATTTCCAGATAGTTGTTTCTATTTCCATCAGCAAACTTTTTGGAAGTTCAATCAAGTTTCCATAAATGTTGAGAATTTTTTAGCAATTCAATGGACTTCTCTTCTCAAAAGAGAGTGAGCAAACTTCATGATTATCTTGAAACTTCCAATAAGTTTATTCAACTTCCGAGAAGCTTAATCAACTTCTGTCAAGTGTCATCCATCTTCATAGACATTCCGACCCAAGTTGAATTCATGCTGAAAAGGGCTCCACTAAGATCGCACTAATGCTATATCTCTTGTTATGCCTTAAGACATTGCTAAAGTAGCATTTATCACAGCAGATACAGCTGTGCCCTAATAGATGCCCCAAATGCAAGTAAATTCGAAAGATTACTGGTTCCGCTGTTGACAGGGTTTGAAAAATCTAATCAAATTGAAAGAAATAAATCTAAATGTATTAAAATTATGTTTAACAAAAGCCCTGCAGTTCCTTGTTGAACTACATACTTTCAAATATCCAACCACTTTTACACTAATCTCTCACAAAAAATTGGCTTTTTGCTATATTTTTATTAATTGTTTTTTGAAAACACATCCATTGTACAACATTATTGTAAATATATTTGTATTCATGTATGATATATCGCCCAATGTGTCTGAAATGAACAAGTAGCAGCATTGTGACAATATTTCACCGTTTACATTTTATACGCCAAAAAATAGTGAAAACTACTTTTTGCGGTATTCTTTAAATGTTAACCAATATTTTTTTTTCCGTGTAAGATAACTCGCTGACGTCTTCGACAACATTGCTCAGCATGCTGTAATAAACAATTATGTCTAAAAAATTACCCTTCTAGGACGCTCCGTTTAAAAGATAGAATCGAGCGCCACCTATGCGGAGGAAATATGAACTAATAAAACCCGTCAAAAGATGACGCTTTTTCAACTGATTAACTTTCTCAAAGATTGCAAACCTGCAGGAAGCATGCCCGCGGTGCTAGAGTTTTTGGCCACACCACAGGGTTTGCTGCCCCACTGTGCGCCGGGAGCAACTTGAGGTAAGTATCTGGCAATCCGAGGCAAGCAACTCCACTTTCTGTTCGGCGCAAGCATCACTCGCAACAAACACGGCCATTTTTCGGCTCATTAAGATACCTCAGCCAGCCTCAATTCTGTTCCGAAACGAAAATCACCGGAACAATCTCTGCAACAACTAAAACATGTCTGCGGCCCATCGGCATTCAAAGTTTTGTTGGTTTGTGCGAGGGTTTGCATTAGTACACATTTGATTAAGGTAGATAATAAACTTGAGGTTTTGTTTTGTAAAAGCTGAAGTTTTACTCATTAATTGGTATTATCAAGAAGCGTGTAGCGTTTTGAAACGATATTTTTCAAAACATCAAAACATATACCAGTTTTAATATGATGCAAAATAAATCCGCTTTAAAACAAAATTTACAACACCGGTGCAGCGATGTTTTTACGTTTGGTCTAATAATATAAATCCAAACCACGATTTGGACCGCCGTTGATGATGCCCTTAGTATTGTAAATTATTCAGTAGTTCTGGTACACATAACCTGTGTGTTTGCACAATCCACGAAAACGCAAATTTAATGCTCCGTGGCTTAAAGAAATCTAGGATTTTTTTTAATAGGGCGAATCTAACAATGAGAGATTCTCCCTCTCTCGCTCTCTTTCATTTATTACAGCGCCATTATAAAATTTTCGAGGGATTCTTTAGTTCAGATCAAAACACAACAGTGCTGACTAGCATACTCTACAAATAGTAGAATGAACAACGTAAAGCGGAATGGAATATGAACGAAAGAGAAAGTAGTCGAAGAGAGTCTCTCAATGGCAGATTCGCCCTTATGAAAAAAAACTCCTAGAAATATGCTTTGAATCTTGCATTTAACCAGCAGTTTTTGCGAGAAATGCAACGGCGATTTATAATTTTCGGAGAGCATGAGTAGCTGATAAATCGTTTCTTTTTCAGTGAATACCAGATGCCGATAATTATTTTTCACTTACTTTAGGACACTTGAATGATGTTTCTGAAAATTCTTCTTTTGTTCTTCAGGATGAACTTCAAAGCCATCATTAGAGCAATGAGCAAGCCACAATTCACCCTTTTGTTATATATTTCAAAGATAAAGAAGAATTACAAAATTTGCGTTTTGTTGTTGTGTCAGAAGTACAATAGCAGTACAAGTGTTTAACTATTAACATTTTTACGCCAATACTATTTAAATTAAAAACAATGGAAAAAGCCAATTTAAAAGAAAAAAAACTTTCCGGCAGGGAGGTAAACAGGTAATGAATTATCTGAAAGTAGCAAAAAAGTCTTTTAACTTCGACCTACTTTATACCTCAGAAATACTAAATTCTGTATGATGTGTGTTAGTAATGATGCTAGACAAAATGTGCCAAAGATTCATCAGTGGCGAAAACAAAAAAAAACATTGCAAAGCACGGCTTACTTTGGTCGGTTTCCAAACGCAATTATTTTACAGCAACAAAAAGAGAGCTGGATTTTCAAAACAAAACTTAAAAAGATAAATGATTATGAAATCTGACAACTTTCTTAAGAACAACCACTAAATTTAAAGCTAGAATTAATGATTTTAATCCTCAGTAAGTTATTGTGAAACATTAAACATTCCTATTTCTCTACTGACCTGATTGATCAATTATAAAGAAAAATGTCAAAAACGAAATCTGTCTTATGCACAGAAGATAAAAATAAATTTTAACAAGCGCGTAAAATTTTCCATTGTTGAATTCCAAGCCAAAGGAGGCGTAAACAACGAAATTGTTTGCAATCTTTCTTGCGCCATACAACAATGCTTACAATCTCTCAAACCACAGGCTAGATTCAGGCGTTATCCGGCTTAAATTTACATGAAATATCCCATTTATTTCTGCCAAATCTAGCATTCTCTTTATGTGCATTAGATAACGGTTGAGTAAAGCAAGTCAAAATTAACCTCCATTAGCTTAAAATCGATTAATAGCTGTTTGTTGACTAGATTAAAGACTTTCCTACCTGGTCGAAATTAAAAGTTGAAGAATTTTCTCGAGCGCCATTTAAGGATACAGACTAACACTTGATATATCGTATCTATTTTACCAAAATAGTATTCCAAAAAAAGAGTCTAAAGAAACTGTTGATTCCTACATCATCACGCAACGGTATATTTTTCCCGAGAATGCATCTAAATGGCCTCCTTTTTTTCATATTTTCCTAATTTCTCTTGCTCGATATCTAACTAACCTAAGATAAAAAAAAGCATGAAAAGAAGGACCTAATCCTTCGACAGCCGCAATCAGGTGGAAGCTCTGAAGCCCATGAATGGTGCATACTCTTCTGCGGCAAATCTTGTCACTATGCACAACCACAACCACACTCGCATAATCCCTTGTTCGAGAAAAACGAACCTTAATTGCTCATTTCTCCCCTTTCATTGCGGAGGAAAATCGAAAATCTGTTCTTTCTCATCTTTCGTAGACCGACAGTCTAATCCGTTCTCTTATCCTTCCTCTATTCCACAGGTTGTTCTCTCGGCCTGTTCCTCGTACTTCCAGACGCTGTTTCTCGACCATCCCACCCAACATCCAATCGTGATCCTGAAGGACGTCCCGTTCGCCGAGCTCCGCACGCTGGTCGACTTCATGTACAAGGGCGAGGTGAATGTCGAGTACTGCCAGCTGTCGGCGCTGCTCAAGACGGCCGAGTCGCTAAAGGTATCCCCTCCCCCATATCAGCCCCATCACCCCAAACTACGATTTTAACCACCTTATCAATCTGTCTTCCAGGTCAAAGGTTTGGCAGAGATGACCAACCAGAACACCGCCCTGGCCGAACCGAAACGCGAACCGGAACGTCTGAGGCCGCAGAGTCACAGCAGTGCCGCCGCCGCCGCCGCAACCGCCACCAGTCTAACATCGGCTTCGTCTCCCGTATCGTCGGCACCGACGGCAGCGACCAACACCGGAAGTAACAGTGCAGCGGCCGTGTCCCCACACAACCATCACCATCAGCACCACCCGCATCATCCCGCGCTCGGTTCACCGACGAGCAATGCGGCAACGGCTGCAGCGGTGGCCGCAGCGGCCGCCTCCCTTGGCATCACCGATCTGTCGACGATAGGGAAATCCCGAGGACTGGATCCGGATGGGAGAAGCCCTTCGCCGTCGCGGTTGGACCGGTCATCATCACCACCCCGTACCCCTCTAGCGCTGTATCCACCCCTTAGGAAAAATCGTGATCATACTCATAGCGGTTCGGTATCCTCGTCGGCAACTACTACCATCACAACGGCAGCTGCGGAGCGTTCCTCCGAAGAACGGGAACTGTCAGACCACCACCACAACCACCCGCACCAGCAGCAACATCTGCGACCTCGCTCGAACAGTGGCAATGCCTTCAGCAGTAGTTTGAACAGTACTTCCGAAGGATTAAGTAACAACAACAACAATAACAACAACAACAACAATGCCGGAAGCGGGAACGATGACGATGACGACGAAGATAACGAAGAGAACGGAAGTATGCTAGCGCACGAACCGGGAACTACGAACAGCGTTCAGGATCAGATTATGCAGCATTGCCACCAGCGGTCCAGTGTGGATGACGACGGACGACGCAGCAGTTCCATGGCTACCAACATCAACAACAATAACAACAACAATTCGGATGATGAGTACGAGCCGCCGATCAAGATCAAGAGTGAAGTCGGTAAGTAAATCAAAAGATAAGTACGCATCGCTTACACTAATCGGTAGAATTTTCTCCCCTCTCAGGGCTGAACATGACGATCAACTCGCCTGCGTGCCTAGCCAACTCGACGACCAGCGGGCTGGTGGTAAACTCCTCGATGGGTGAACTAAGGCCCTCGTCACGGGACAGCGGTCGAGGCGGCGGGACGCCCGTTGCCTGCAGCTCAACGACTACTGCGCTGAACAGCGCCGGTGCTATGATGGGTGGGAATGGAAGTGCGCTTGGAGGACTGGACCGAAGCTCGCCCCGCTCGCAGCGGGATCGAAGCGAACGGAGTACGTTCGGCAGCGGTGGCATACCGAGTCCGCTGTCCGAACCGATCGCCGGACCATCCGGGATGGGACCGGTGCAGCAGGTTCCACTGGTGAGTCACGTCATCCCAAAAATCAGGCTCAGAACGATCCCCTAACATTCCCGTTTTTCTTCTTCTCACTTTCAGTCCTTGAAAAAGGAAATCGACTGGGACCGAGGGGACGACAAGTCCTCCGGTGACAGTTCCCTGGACTTTCGGCACCCGCACGATTCGGTAAGTGGTCCCATCAGTTTTCCGTTCCGTTTAGCTATTATATTTCTGTGCGAAAATTCGTTAGACGCGGTCGGGATTTTTCACCTGCCACAACCCGAAAACGAAATCCGAGGGGCCACCTTTTTGCAGTAAAATAGAAAGATACAAGCTCCAAAATACCGATTTTCTGTGCATTTGTTGATGTTGTTGTTTTACTGTCGTACGGTGTTTTGTGCGTGTATGTATGTGTGTGCGTGTTGGTGTTGCTGTTGTATAAATACTATCTCAATTACTACCGTGGCAAGTCATATGAAGCATCGACTGACGTCAGCCATTTGTGTTTTTTTTTCCTCCATTGTTTTTGTTTTATCTATGTGTCATTTTGGTCTTTTAATCATCGTTTTCATCCTGAGCCGTGTTCATCCGAGCGACTTTTTCATTTGTTTTTCCGTTTGTACTTTTCCTCTGTTTCTCTCTCTCGCTCTGTCTAAATAATAATAATTGCTGCTGCCGCTGCTACTGCTATTACCATATTTGCTACTGCTGCCGTCCCGCCCCCCCTCTATCTATGTATCCATACATGACAGTCGACGAGTGACTCTTCACGCGTCCCTGCGCTTTCCAGTCACAGCATCAATGTGTGCCCAAACCGTTGAGTTTTTCGAGAGATTAAAAATTCCCTTTTTTCTGGATGTAGACAATGGCGCCATCTAGGAGGGGGTGTACAGTAATAGTCTACTTCTGGGGGGAAAGACGGCGACATTGTTGTCAATCTCGTGCCCCGTCTAGGGAGAACCGCAGTAAATGATGATTCCCCTGAAGAAAAACTGGAGCGAAGTAAAAGCCGTGCTTGTGGAAAATTTTTAATTACCCCTCGGTTCGGTCGGAAAACCGGCCGAGGGGGTATCCAGCGCAAATACGACTGTTGCGTACGGTCTTTCCTATGTATGGTAACCGCTGCCGTTGTTGTTGTTGTTGTTGTCATCGTCATCGTCGTCGTCGCCGCCGCAACGGAAATGCATGCGGATATGTTTCTGTGCTCGTTTAGTTTTTTTTCCTGCCTTTCTAAATACATTTTTTTTTCTTTTTCGTTTACGGGGGTTTATATTGATGCTAACTCTTCCATTAGATCAACCTGCCGCGAACGCCGCTCCACGTGGGCCAAGCAGCAGTACCTGAGCCAGCCAGTAAATGTTGCATGTTATTGTCACTTTTCAGCACAGATGAGATATGGATTGGCAGGGGGTTTGGAAGGGGAAGAAGGGGGTCTTAGTTTTCCATCATCAGAAAAGCGGAGCAGGCGAGGCTAATCATGGTTCTTTGATGGCAAGGCCGATGAATTATTGGGCAGGGAAAAGGTGGGCAATTAGTATTGAAGAAACTACGCTTGTTTCAAGCTTGAATAGTTTTCTTTTAAAGGGTGTTCCGATCAAAATTTGGTCAAACAGTAATGTGTGTGAGTCGATCAAATTTTTTTTTCAATAAGTCAAATTCGTTTTCTTTTTCAAGTTCAGTTAATACAGAATACAGGAGAAATATTCAGCTATGCTTCCTTTTTACAGAATGCAAATTGCCGGGTCTTTCGTTTAACACCTGCCATAAGATTTTGTACAATCTCCTTGTCCACTGTATTCGCCGCAGAACGCCAGTTTGCCTTGAACTGTTTCTTGCTCACAACAGCTTTTTAAGTCTTCTTAAGGTTCCGCTTGACGATGGCCCAAAATTGTTCGATTGGGCGGAGCTCTTGCGTGTTGGGAGGGTTCTTGTCCTCTGGCACCACTTGAACGTTGTTGGCAGCATACCACTCCATGGCATTTTTTCCGTAAGGGCAAGATGCCAAATCTGGCCAAAATAGAACCGAACAATTGTGTCGCTTCAGGAAAGGCAGTAGACGTTTTTTGTAGACACTCGCTCAGATAAATTTCCTGGTTGACGGTTCCGGTCTGCAATGTAACCGTTGCTCTTCAAGCCACAGGTGCAGATGGCCTGCTACACCAGATATTTGTTCGCAAACTTTTACAGTTTAATTTGCTTGAAAATATCTGCCACCTTTCTCCGTCCGGTTGCCGTATAAAATTCCTATCCAGGAAGCTGTTTAAAGTCTGCCTTGACGTAAGTTTCATCGTCCTGTACCACGCAATCAAACTTCGTCAGCATCGTCCAACTCGTACAACTTCCGCGGTCGTGCTTTGGCCGACGTGTTTTGTTTATAGTCGCGATTTGAAGTCACCACTTTCTTGTAAGTCGACAGTCCAGCTCGTTTTTTAGCCCTATCCACGGTTGAAGGCGCCACTCCAAGGTTCTTTGCGACATCTCGGGCGGAGAGGTTGGGGTTCCGCTCGAAACAGCGGGCAACTCTTTTTGTCGTCACTGTGGCCTCCGGCTTTCGATTTCTCCCGATCCAGCTTTTTGGCTGTCGACAAACATTCACGGAACACTTTTAATACGTTGGCAACAGTTGATTTAGCCACATTCAACAGTTTCGCCAACTTGGCGTGAGAGTAGTTTGGATTTTCACCATGCACGTGCAAAATTTTGATGAGTTGCTTCTCTTCCTTCGACGACATTTTGATAACTGAAGTGCTTATCTCAAAATCAAAATCGAGGTTTGATGATACACGCACACATCTTTAAAATGACGGGTGTGCAAAATGTTTTTAATGCACGATGAAAGGAAATGCGTCAAGTTTAAGTCAACCAAATTTTGATCGAAACACCCTTTATTTACTGACAAAGCAAGTGAACAAATTAGATGTCACACACTAAATGCTGGATTGGCCTGGTTGTCTAAGTATCTCAGAGCTTCCAAGTTGGATTCTTGAATTTTACAGAATTTATCCCAAATATGCATAGAACTCAATACTCAGACAAAAACATAGACAAGTCTCAAAGAGGGGCGCAAAGATGGTATGGAATCGTTCTGGTTTCAAATATCGGGGTAATCAAGATTGTTGAAGTATAAAATTGATGCTCTATCTATGTGTACCTCAATGTCTGATACTTACATAAACTTTTTAATTCCGAGAGATTTTGGAGAGCCCATACGGTTTTATTAAATATTCACATTTAATTTCTCAGTGTATATTTCAGCCGATCGTCAGAGGGGTTTAAGCTTCACACTCAATCTGTTCGGTAAACTTAAAAACAATTCTTAAAAATTGAGGAAAACATAATTTCTTTCGGAATGTACACTGAATGCTTCATTCCAACATTATCTATTGATAGAAAAATATTTTAATAATGTTTCATTTCATTTCATGTGTTGATCATTCAAAGTTTGCTGACTTTTTCAGCTGTTTGAAAACTCAGTACAAATTTACCGACCTCAGTAAAAAATTACTAAGTGTGTAACATTAAAGTGTCAAAGCAAAAATTGTGTGAAATTTTCTGTTCATTTTGGAAAATTGTCCTCTATCATCTAGACTAACAAGTGAAACTGGCGTATTGGCACAGTATAACTGACTTTACCAAATTTATTTTAAAATATCTCGGCCACAGTTGCCGGCAAGCCGAACGTTACTAACACATTTTATTACTTAAATTCGCTTATTGATACAAAACACCGGAAAAAAACCATTGGTATTAAGCAGACATAATAACTTTTTCTTAAGATATTTTTTAATTGAAGCTTCTCTATATTTGAGAAAATTTTGTTTGTTTTATTATTACTTCAAGATTTTACTGGCAACAAAAATGAGAAATTAAAAGTCGTACGTTGAAGGAATTCAAAACATAAGTTTTGTTTTCAAATTTTTGCAAAAGTACCTTGATTTTTTTTCAGTGTATTTTTCAGTATTTCTTTAAAAAAGTTCAACCTACTTTAAAAGGGGTTTTCTCAAACGTGTTGTGTTTTGTTTGAAGCTAAATTATTTTTAAATTTTATGTTTATTTTCGAAAGAACTTCGTTACATATCACGACTAATTTATAAAAAAGGTGTGTTGCAAAGTAGAACCAACTTACCGAATTTGTTTTCAAAATATTTCGGAAACAGTTGCCGGCCAGTCTAACTTAAATAACACATATTATTTCTTAACTCCGCTTATTGATACGAAAACACCGGAAAAAACACTAGGTATTGAACAGCCTTAATATTTTTTTCATTTTTTTTTATTAAAGCTACTCCTAAATTATTCGCTGATCTTTTCTGAAGGCGAGCAGCTTCTGAGCCACTTCATAAGTTTCTTTGGAACCTACTTCAGATTATTCCGGTAAAGAATTTGACGGAAATAGCCGAAATAGCGGAAATAGACGGGAATAGTAGGCACGATTAATAATCCTCACAGTAAAAAATATGGGAAAATTCTAGTTAACGATCTTTGAACGGTGTTTATTTTGTTCACAGAGACTGATAACACTTGTCGCCATGAGAAAATGCTCGATTGGCTCAGATTTAACAGCTCCAACCGATTTAACGATTGACTCAAAAATGGCTACTTTCACGTATCTCTTACTATGAGGGTCACTAAACACAACCTTAAACAAAACATGTACACTGAACAAAAAATCACGTGAATTTTTCATACAATCGATAACAATATTTCAAGCTGAACAATGCATGAGTTCCTAAGTAACATAGAGAGACTCTGTTCGTCGACTTTTTCTTCGCGTTCCTATGGCTATGTAAAAACATTTTCAAGTATTTTCAATACGCAGGGCGGTAATATGAAGTGTAATTAAGGATCCAGTACGTCAAAAACATCAGAAAATCGTTTAATAGACAAACTATTAACGAAAGAGAAAGTCGACGTAAAGAATCTCTCAATGTTACTTAGGACCTAATGCATTGTTTAGCTTGATTTATTTTCTAAATTGAAAATTCCTCCGATGTGCGGTTTTTATCATATTATTTTTTGAAAAAATTGTAATAAAACCAAAAAAACAAAAACGATGTGCCAAAACCGCAGGATCAACAAATGAAATTGTTTTTTAGAGTATCTTTTTATGGATTTTCGTATCTATCAAATTGTGATGCTCCTAGACAAATGAAGCTAAGTGCAACCGTTTTCGAAATATTTCTGAATAAATGAAAAAGTCGGTTCTATTTTGCAAACACAACTTTTTTGAAAGTAAGTCCTGATCTTTAACGACACATTTTCGAAAATTGTCATAAAGTTTCAAACTTATTTAGTTTTGACAAGTCAACGATAGGGTAAAACCCGTTTACTTTAGTTTGAACTTATTACAGTGGTGACAGTGGACTAAAAGATACACTGAGAAAAAAAAGTCAAAGTATTTTTGCATAAAATTGAAAACAAAACTAATTTTCTTTTATTTTCTCATTTTTTACCCGGAAAATCAAAACAATTAAAACAAACAAATTTTCTTCAAAGATAAAAAAGCTTCAGCTATCAAAAAATATCGCCAGGGGATTTTTTTTATTATCGCACATATACTTAGAAAATTTTATGTTCTAAGGTGTGTTCAGTTTTAGTTAGTTTCTTAATTACCTGGAAAAAATAATCCGAAAGTAAGCTAATAACTCCAAAGAATTTTTAGCATAATTTCAAACAAGTTCGAAAGCTATTTCAAATAATCTTCTGGATTTTTTTTAGAAGTCCTATAGTATCTCTTCCAACCTAGGCATCTTCTGTAATGTTTTGTGGTAACTTTCCGGAGCTCTGGGCTAGGTTCTTAGAGTAATTAAAAAAAATCAGAACTGCATCGATATGCATACAGAGATGATACGAGAGTACGCAAGTGAAATGCTGACAAAATTTGGAGTTCCGGAGAGATGTTTAAAGCAACTCGAGGAACTTCCAAAATGATTTCAAGAAAGTTCCAAAGAATCATCAGGATATTTTGCTAGTATTAACTTCTTGTACTTACTATAAGAAAACATCAAATTAACATCAAGGTAGTGCCAATGTTGCTCCAGTGAAGTTCTGAAGCTGTTCCAAGAAAGTTCTAAGTTAATTCATAAAAGTTCATTCCTTCCGGGGAGCTCCAAAAAAATAATTAAGAACTTATGAAGTAGCTTCAGCCAAATTTTGAAGTCACTTCTTCGAATGTATTGAGATGCTTTAGAGAGTTTCTTCAAGAACTTCCGGACAACACCGGGTTTGTGGGAAATTCTGAGCTGATAAATGTTTCGAGATAACTCCAGAATAGTTAATTTCCAAGCGGCTTCAATGTAAATTTGAAGAAAGATCTGATACAGGTAGTATGGTACTTTAGAGGAACTTCTTAAAAGACTTCCTGAAAAATCTGAAGATGCTTCAGAGAAGTTCTAACATAACTTCCGGGGGTTTTCAAAAATTAAATTTTATGAGAGGTATGAAGGAACTTCACACAAGTTTAAAAAAAACGTTTGGAAGTTTTTGAGATGCTTTGGAGGGTTTCTGTAAGAACTTTAGGACAACATCGAAGAATGGGAGTTTGAAGGCAGGTCTGATTTAACTTTATGGCACTTTAGAGTACGTTCTTCAATAACTTCTTGAAAATTCTGAAGTTACTTAAGGGAAGTTCTGACATAGCTTCAGAGGATTTTCAAAACAAACTTTATGAGAGTTTTATAGTAGCTTCAAGCAAGATTCAGGCAAGTTTTGGAGTGACATCTGGATGTTTTAGAGATGCGTCAGAGAGTTTCTGTGAATTTCAGGACAACATCGAAGAAACTTCTAAATTTAAGGGTGTTTCTGCGGTGAATAAATGTTTCGAAACAACTCCAGGGTAGTTAACTTCCAAGCGACTGCAGTAACAGCTTCAATTGATGTTTCAAAGAAGTTCTGATTTAATTTAATGCATGTTTTTCAATAACTGCATGGAAGTTCTGAAGTTAGTTCAGAGAAGTTCTGACATTACTTCAGGGAAATTAAAAAAAAAAACCTTCAGAATGTTATGAAGTAACTTCAAGCAAGTTTCAAACAAGGTTTGAAGTAACTTCTTTAAGATAACTAGAAAATTAGAAGATAGATTAGTATTTTCTTTTTAGTTTCAACTTCTTTTATTGCTTTAATTGGTATTTTCTAGTAACAGGTATTCCACTAAACAGCTCACAATTTCCAGGATTTTTTAAAGTTTTTGAGATGCTTCAGAGTATTTGTATAAGAGCTGTAACAACATTGCAGATACATCTTGGTTCATGGGAAGTCCTGAAGCAATTGGAAGAATGTTTCGGGACTAATTCAGAATAGTTAACTTCAAAACAATCCAATGGGCGTTTGAAAGAAGTTCTGATCGAACTTAATGGCACTTTAACGGAAAATCTTGAACAACTTTATGATACTTATGAAGTTACATCAGGGAATTTCTGAAATTTCTTAAGGGGGGTTTCAAAAAAACTTTGAGAATGAGAACAAGTGGCGTGAAGCAAGATCTTACGTTTTTTTTTTGGAAAAGTTTTGAAGATGGTTCTGAGTAGCTTTAGAGAGTTTCGGTAGGAACTTTAGGATAACACAGAAGAAAATCCTGGGAAGTTTAGATGTATTCTTTGAAAGTTCCAAAATAGTTTCAAAGGAACGTATGTTCAGGTTTCTGACGTTAGTTCAGGGATGTTGTGTTTTTCATGTTTCGGCATTTGAAGCTTGTTGCTCATCACAATAAGTTTATTTCAGGTTTCAAACTCAGTGTTCAAGATGCATTGCTCAGTTGTTAGTTAAGTGTCTGTACAAATTTAGGGTAGTATGATTGTATGACATGTGAACAGACTCCTCCAGCATTATTTTGCAATGATGCGGCGAATTTTTAAGATTATTAATTTAAGATTAAAAGATTAATTTAAGATTATTCCCAGGAAACTTTGGAAATATTCAAAGTATAAGATTCTTCCATTTCCACAGTAACTTCAAGTGTATTTTTCTAAAGTACCTGCATCAATTTTCAAGTTTGGCTTTATCTTCATCGCACTGCAGAATAAATTCCCTAGGAATTTCAGAAGCACCTTCGAGAACATTCAAATAAACTTTAGGAAGAGTCCTAAAGCAACCTAAAGGAAGTTCCGGCACAATTGAAAGGAATTTCTGAAGAAACTTCAGGGTCCTAAACTTCCTTTAGGGCAAATATGGAAGAGCTGACAGAACTTCAGGCTTGTTCCAAATAACTTCAGGATGATTACCTACCCTAGTTGCAACTTGTTACAAATCAGTTAGAGTGCCTGGTTTGTGACAAGTTGTATAATGGTCAACAATTTGCCGAATGAATATAATATCGAATATACAAAAGGATTTAAAAAACGTCAGATGGACAAAAGTGTGGATGAACTGGACAAAAGAATGAAAAAAAACTTGATTGACAAAATATTGGATGAACATGAGGTCAGAAGGACAAAATGTCTAATGAACAAAATGTCGAATTGACAAAAATATCGAATAAACAAATTGTCAGATTGTCAAAGTTTCGAATGGACAAAATGTCTGAATGTTAAATTGACAAAATTTTGAATGGACAAAAGGATGGAAAAAAACGTTGGATGGATCAATTTCTGGATGTACACATTGCTGTATAGACAACATGACGATTGGATAGAAATGGCGAATAGGAAAGATCAAATCAAAATAAAATATCAAATGGTAAGAGTGTCAAATGTATGAAATGTCGAATGTCCAAAATCTTTGACCAAAATCGAACGTATAAAATTTTGATTAGACAAAATGTCTGATGGACAAAAATTTCGAATGAAGAACATGGTGAATAGAAGAATTAGAGCATAGAAAAAAGGATGAAAACAAAACTTCGGATTGACATGATGTTAAGTGAACATAATGTCCGATGGACCAAATGTCGTATGGACAAAAATGAGGAAAGCCCAAAATATCTAATGTACAAAAGGGAGAAAAAACGTCAGATGAACAGAATATTGGATGAGCATAACATCAGATGGACAAAATGTCGAATGGATAACATGACAAACAGACAAAAATGTCGACTAGTGCGAAGATTCGAATGGAGAAAATGTCGAATGATCAAAATCTCGAAATAAAAAAATTTCGATTGAACAAAATATCAAATGAACAAAGAGATAAAAAAAACTCGGTTTGACAAAATGTCGGGTGAAATGAACAAAATGATGTAAAAATACCTCGGATTGACAAAACATTAGAGGGGATAAGGTAGGATGTACAAAATTTCAAATGGACAAATTGTCTGATAGACAAAAATGTCTAATGACCAAAATGTCAAATGAACAAAAGGTTTCATTGGATTCATTTATTCGAAAACGTCGGATGAACAGTATGAAGAGTGGAAAAAAATGTGGAAGCGACTTAGGAAATGTCGTATGCCTAAAATGTCGAATGAACAAAATTTCGAAGGGAAAAAATGTCTAATGAAGAAAGGGATCGAAAACACGGTGGATGGATGAATTTTAGGATGGATGATTGGACGCCATGACGAATGGACAAAACTGTCGATTAGAGAAACAAAACATGGAATATCACATGACTAAAATGTTGGATCAACAAAACATCGAATGGACAAAATATTGATTTGACAAAAATTTTGATTGACAAAAATGTCGAACGAACAAAATGGATGGACAAAATAAGGATATCATGACGAATAGACAAAAGCTACGAATGGACTAAATGTGAATGAATGAACACAATGCCGGATGGACAAAATGTTGAATGAACAAAATTTCATATGGACAAAATGTATGATGGACACAAATGTCGGATGAGCAAAATATGTATCGACGAAATGTCAAATGAAGAACATGTCGAATAGACAAATCCCAGAATGAAAACAAAAAAGATGGACACAAAAATATGTCGCATGAACAAAAGGTTTCGTCCGATTCATTTATTCGAAAATGTCGAATGGAAAAAATGTCGGAAAAATCAATGGAGAAAAAGGTTGAAGAGACTTAATATCATTGATTAAAATATCGAATGGTCAAAGTGTCGGATAAAGGAAATGTCGAATGCTAATCAGAAGATTTTTTAACTATAAATTAGAAGAAAAATTAGTAATCTCCATTTAATTCCAACTACCTTTGCTTATCTTCGACAGATACGCGTATTTCGTCTACAATGTGCCGACTTCTTCAGTGTCTCGTACTAATAACTCGACAGTCGAGTTATTAGTACGAGACACTGAAGAAGTCTGCACATTGTAGACGAAATACGCGTATCTGTCGAAGATAAGCAAAGGTAGTTGGAATTAAATGGAGATTACTAATTTTTCTTCTAATTTATAGTTACAAGTATTCCACTAAACAGCTCAAACCCTCTAGGATTCAGAAGATTTTTTTTCGAATGCTAAAAACATATTTTTTTGCATTCGAAAAAAAATCATCCGATTGGCATTCGACATTTTCCTCGCCCGACACTTTGAGGAATGGCTAAAATATCTAATGTATAAAAGCAAAAAAAAAACGTCCGATGACCAGAATGTTGGGTGAGCTTTACATCAGATGGACAAAATGTCGAACGGAAAACATGACAAATGGACAAAAATGTCGACTGGTGCAAAGATTCGAATGGACAAAATGTCGAATGACCAAAATGTCGAATGACCAAAATCTCGAATTAACAAAATTCGTTAGGATACAATTTCTAATGGACAATCGATGTTTGAGCAAAATATCAAATGAACAATGAGATAAAAAAAAACCTCGGCTTCAAAAATCTCGAATTGACAAATTAGAGGAGATAAAGTAAGATGGACAAAATGTAGGATGGACAAAACTTCGTATGTACAATTTGTCTGATGGACAAAAATGTCGAATGACCAAAATGTCAAATGAACATAACGTCAAATGAACAAAAGGTTTCATTGGATTCATTTATTCGAAAATGTCGGAAGGTCGTAATGTCAAATGAATAACATAACGAATGGACAAATATGTCCAAGAGGAAATAATATCAATGGATAAAATAACGAGTGGTAAAAGTGTCGGATGAAGGAAATGTCGAATGCCAAAATTGTGGAATTAGCAAAATTTTGAATGGAAAAAATGTCTGATGGACAAACATGTCGAATCAACATAATGTCAAATGAACATAATGTCAAATGAACAAAAGGTTACGTTCGATTCATTTATTCGAAAACTTCGGATGTACAAAATGCCGGAAAGGCGAAATGTCAAATGAATAACATGGCAAATTGACAAAAATGTCGTAGGGTATTAATATCAATGGATAAAATATCGAATGGTAAAAGTGTCGAATGTAGTAAATGTCGAATGGACAAAATGTCTGATGGACAAAATATGAAGGACAAATTTTCAAATTCACATATATTCAAATGGAAAAAACGTCGAATTGCCTAATGGACGACATGACGAAGGACAAAAATGTGAACTATTTGACACAATTTGAATGTCACATGCATAAAATGTCGAATCAACAAAACATCGAATGGGCAAAATGTATAATGTACATGCATGTCGAATGGCCTGAATATCGATTTGACAACATTTTTAATGGACAAAAATGTCGAAGGAACAAAATATCGGATGATCAAAAGTATAATAGACAAAATGCTGAATGTCCAAATGTTCTGATGGACAAAAATGTCGAATGACCAAAATGTCGAATGAACATAATGTCAAATGAACAAAAGATTTCATTGGTTCATTTATTCGAAAATGTCGGAAGAGCGAAATGTCAAATGAATAACATGGCGAATGGACAAAAATGTCGAAGGGAAGTGTCGGATGTAGGAAATGTCGAATGAACCAAATTTCGAATGGACAAAATGTCTGATGGACAAAAATGTTGAATGACCAAATGTCGAATAAACATAAGGTCAATGTCGACAATGTCGGATAAACAAAATTCTTGAACGACGAAATGTCAAATGAATAACATGACGAATTGACAAAAATGTCGAAAAGTAAATGTGTAGAAGTGTTGGATGTAGGAAACGTCGAATGAACAAAATTTCGAATGGACAAAACATAATGGAAAAATTGTCTGATGGACAAAATATAATGGAAAAATTGTTAAATTCACAAATTTTCGAATAGAAGAAAACTTCAATATGCCTAATGGATGCCCTGACGAAAGGACAAAAATGTCAACTAGACAAAATTTGAATGTCGAATCAACAAAACATCGAATGGACAAAGTGTATAATGTACATACATGTTGAAAGGCCTAAATATCGATTTATCGAAAAATATCGAAAATGTTAATGGACAAAAATGTCGAAGGAACAAAATATCGAATGATCAAAAGCATAAATGAAAGGTCACATAGACAAAATGCCGAATTTACAAAATATCGAATGAATATCATGACGAATGGACAAAAACTTCGAATGGACAAGATTTCGATGGATAAAATATCGAAAGCTCAATGTGGCGAATGACCAAAATGTTGGATGGCCAAAATATCGGATAAAAGGATAAAATTTCGAATGGACAAAATGTCCAAGTTATAAAATTTCAAATGGATAAAATGTCGAATAAACAGAATGCCAAATTGACAAAATGACGAGTAGGCAAAAATTTCAAATGAACAAAATGTAGAATGAACAAAATGACAAAATTTCAAATGCCGAATCAACAACATTTGAAATTTTAACAAATGGGAAAAACGTCGAATGGACTCGTTGTCGAAAGATCAAAATGCCGAATGAACCAAATGTCGCAGCGACGGAAGCTTTAAAAACAGAAGGATAAAATGACAATGTTTGATGTCGAATGAACTTGACATTGTATTAAACGACGTAAAAATGCTCTGAGTTTCAATTGACTTCGCCAAGAAAGCTGAACGCGATGGAGCAAATGTTGGGACTTCCAACCTCCATTGTTACCCCTCGAGAACTCCAGCGTTAAATGCAGTGTATACGAACAGGAATCCCCCTACAAGTCCCACTATCTCGCAACCATCCACCACGAATCCGGAGAACTAATGCCCCAACGATAATCTTCTACAACGTTTTTTTTTCCGTGATGCAATCGATGTGGGACACCCTTTAGGAGCAAAGTTCTGAAACTCCAGTGTTGTTTTTTTCGTACAATTGTTAAGCTTCTGTGGCAAACTATTTTTCCACTCTAAACTTGGTATTCTAAATGCACTTCCACAATTATTGGAGAGTTTTTCATGACAATTAACTAACTGACTTAAAAGCTTTGCAGTGATTTCGAAACATCTTCAACACAGTACAGAATTTATTTCGAAGTGAGATTAAAGTAACATCGAAAAAATTTCAAAGTTATTCCCAAGAAATTACAAAATAACTTGAGTTAGTTCTTCAATTACCTGAAATAAGTTTCGAACTTAAGCTAGTAACTTCAATGAATTTCTAGCTTAATTTCCAACATATTTGAAAGATGCTCCTAATGGCTTTCTGGTTACTTTTGAGAAGTTCTACAATATCTCTAGGGATGCTCCTTGATAGAAGTAAACGAGACAACTTCTAGGAAGTTCTTAGGTAACTTTCCGTACTTCTAGGCAAAGCTCTTGGACAACTAAAAATATTAGAACATCACCAATCTGCATACACAGAAGATGGCCCTAGTACCATTTCCAAAACCATCCAGCTTTATTGAGTTTTATTAAAGTTTTATTAAAGCCACTAGAAATCAATTTGGTTTTAATATGGCAGTAAGAGGTGCCAATAGGGTTCAAATTTTAATCAGGTCTATGAGAACCTACACAGTTTTTTTACAACGATCTTAAAACCTTGTCTTCTAAAGGGCGATACGGTCAAAATTTGGTCAATATCAACTTGACGTATTTCTTTCAATTTTGCATTTAAAAAACCTGAACACCCCTCATTTTGAAGGTGTGTGTGTGTAGAATGTTGCTCCTATTTTGATTTTGGAATTCACTCTTCAGTTGTCAAAATGCCGTCCAAGCAAGAAGAGCAGCGTATCAAAATTTTGCCGCGCATCGCGAAAATCCGAGACTACTCGCACGCAAAGTTGGCAAAATCGCTAAAAGTTGCCAAATCAACCGTTACAAATGTAATTAAAGTGTTTGAGGAACGTTTGTCGACAGCCAGGAAGTCTGGATCGGGGAAATCGAAAACCGGAAGCCGCTGAGACGACAGAGAGAGTTGCCGGTAGTTTCAAGCGAAACCCTAACCTATCTCTCCGAGATGCCGCAAATAAGCTGGGTGTATCGTCTACAACCGTGCATCGAGCCAAAAAACGAGCCGGACTATCGACTTACAAGAAGGTAGTGACTCCAAATCGCGATGATAAACAAAATACGACGGCCAAAGCGCGATCCCGGAGGCTGTACACGACGATGCTGACGAAGTTTGACTGCGTGGTAATGGACGACGAAACCTACGTCAAAGCCGACTACAAGCAGCTTCCGGGACAGGAGTTTTATACGGCAAAGGAAGGGGAAAGGTAGCAGATATTTTCAAGCACACGAAACTGTCAAAGTTCGCAAAGAAATATCTGGTTTGGCAACCATCTGTACCTGTGGCTTGAAAAGCAGCATTTTCATAGCTTCCGGGACTGTCAACCAAGAAATTTACGTGAAAGAGTGTTTGAATAAACGTCTGCTGCCTTTCCTGAAGAAACACGGTTGTTCCGTACTGTTTTGGCCGGATTTGGCATCTTGCCATTACGGTAAAAAGGCCATGGAGTGGTACGCCGCCAACAACGTGCAGGTGGTTCCCAAGGACAAGAACCCTCCCAACACGCCAGAGCTCCCCCCAATTGAGAAATACTAGGCTATTGTCAAGCGGAACCTAAAGAAGACCAACAAAACTGCTAAGGACGAGCAGCAGTTCAAGGCAAACTGGCTTTCTGCGGCGAAGAAGGTGGACAAGGTGGCTGTACAAAATCTGATGGCAGCGGTCAAGTGTAAGGCCCGGCAATTCGGATTTGGAAAAGCGGAAGCCTAACTGAATATTTTTACTGAATTTTATACTAATTGAACTTGAAAAAGAAATTTAATTTGATTTTTTAAATAAACGATTTCACCGATTTACACGCGTTTTCCCTTGACCAAATTTTGACCGTATCACCCTTTAAAGTTCCTTTTACTTCTATCAAAGGTTTTCTTTTGACTATATGAACTCGTAAAATGCTGTTTTTGAAATACTGTTTTAGGACTCATTCAAATTATCTTATTATGGTCAGTTGAAAAAGCATTTTAAAACCATTTTGCCGCCAGTAAATGCATTAAACGGCAAATTGGCATTAAGGGAAGTCACATAATGACCAAATAGTTTTATAGTAGCCATTGCGAAGATAAATTGGCTTTTTGGTAAAACTGTGATTTTTTCCAATCGCCATTTTGAAATATATGAAATATGGAAAAATAAAAACTCCAAATTTTAAATGTAATGCAAATGAACTGTAGATAGGAGCCAGATTTTGGCATTCTTTTAGATTACCTTATTGAATTCTATCAATTTTTATGAAATTCATGATTAATTTATCGAATATATTTGTTTCAATTTTGGTTTTGTTGATGTTATCTCGCAAAATCTCCGAGGCGCATTTATTTTCGGCTCTTATCGTGCCAATATTCACCATAAAATTAAATGCGCATGATACGCTATAACAAAAATTTAATTCGTTTTGGATACTTTGCTATCAAACAAAATTTCCCGCAACACACTTTTTCTTAGATAGTATTTATTGTTGAATGAATAAGAAGAGCAGAGAATCGAACAAAACAGAACAACAAAAACCAACCACGATATCACGGTAAAGTAAGGCAGCTGTGGCCATTTGGACTTATGCTGGTTTTGATGGCAACCAATAGGTTTTATGGAGGTTCTCAAGTGGTAATAATATCTTTCACTAGGACATTTACCAAATCTATATGGCCTTGTAAAGATTTCATTAATTTGTTTTGAATGTAGTCTTATTAACAAAGCCAGGAGGAGTGCTATACGGCTGGAATAAAGCTAAAATGGTTACTTGAGGCTTTAGGGACGCAAAATTTTGGGTGGACCTAAATGAACAAAGATCAAATGTCGTATAAACTAGGTGCCGAATTGAAAAAATGACGAAAGGGCAAAATGCCAAATGGACCAAATATTGGATGGATAAAATGTCGATGCTTAAAGTTGAAACACAGTGGATAAAATGTTGGTGATAAATTTAAAATGTTTAAAAATTTCTAAAGGAGATAAAAAGGCTCCGAAAGTCTTGACTTTTACAGAAAATCTGAACGCGATGGAGACAATTTTTGGATACCCCTCGAGAATTCTAGTGTTAAATACAGTGTATACGAACAGGCATCCCCCTACAAGTCCCACTATTTTCAACGCCAAACCATAGAATGCAGTTGTTTGCCCTGTTTGATTTCTGCACTTTAAAACCGGTCTCACCTACCGCCCAAGTGGAAGTCGAGCGAAAATTTACTCCCTCACTCAGAGCCACCTGCAATCACACCCATCAGCGGATTGCATTGTTCGATTTCTATTCCAAATGCATCGGGAATGAAGCAACATTCAAAATTCAAATGGCATCAAACCTGCCGAGACTCGACTGCTCCACCAGGACACTACAATCGACCCAAAAAAGGAAAAGAAACTATTGAAAAAATATTTCATGTTTGCTGAAATAAATTGTAAAATAATATCTCGTGCCGAGCAGAGCTGCTGAGCTTCCCTGCAACGACAACAACCACCCCCCTCCCTGTCACCGCCCGCCCATTTGGATGTGTCATGATGCTTCGTTCACCTGGTTCGGATGGTTTCAAATTCTATTCATAACCGAAAATAGAAACTCGCCACGAACGTCGAACTGAGGTCATAGTCTCATCCAGCACCGGCCGGCGACGAACAGCAGGGTATAGTCATTCAACCTGCAACTCGCGACGCTGACGATGGCGACGTGACGCGCCGCTGAATCGATTCCAGGTACCTACATACTTTGTACGGCAGAGTGCACTCACTCACGGTTCGATTTTTTCCCGAGAAAAATGATAGCTGAAAAGCAGCGGCGAACACCACCCCCATAACATGCCATCCGTGATTTGCCTCCTGCTCCCCCTCTTCTTTTTGCCAGTGCAAGTTGGAAGGAGTCAGCAACATTCAAATAAAGTGAAGTGAAGTTTCTGCTACACGGTGGAATCTCGATGACATCCCCGCGACCAGTCCCGCTTGTTATTTGCCGAAAAAATTCACCGAATTACATCAATGACTAAGTTTTGGACAGAGTGTCGGAAATTGGAGCTGCATTTGGAACGAATTTCAACGCACTTCAGGCGGCGAATATTCGCCAGTGACGACGCGCGCGCTAAATGATTAAATTAGCTCCGATGCAAGAGTCGCACGATTTCGACAGTGGATGATTTCATAAGCTTTATCAAATATTCAATTAGAATCAGAATGGCGATGTTCGTTTTTGCGAGCCTTGATTAGTTGAGTTGAACTGTTGAAGGATAACAATACGATAGAGGCAGTGAAAGCACAACAGACTTCTAGCCGCGTCTAATTGATTCCTTCGACCCGCTTTCAATACGGTTAGGAAATTGACGAGTACTAAATAATTGATCCGCCTTAATGCAGCCAAATCCCAGCAAATTACTCGTGGTGGTAACACGCTCTGCACATCCTTGCACAATGTGGCTCAAGCCTCACCACCAATACAGGTGTGTACTCAAAAGCGACAAGATTTGGAACCATGAATTATGAAAGCGCGTTCCATTTCAAACCCGCTTCGGTTATTGCTTGCCACCATACAACAACGAGTGACACCAACACAGCCTCACCGAGAGTTTCGACCGTGACGGTGCTGCGCTGGCTCCATAACCTACCCCAATCCGACGAGGATCCGCCGAGGTGAAGAAGAAGCACTGTGCCGGGTTGTGTCCCACTGTTATAATTCGTGTGTGAACCAGACGGATCGATAGACCCCCCAAACCCTCCCCCCCTTCGGGTGTGTCACTTTGCCACAGTCGCGCAGTGGCTGGCTGACAGCTGGACTGCTGCTGCTGGTGCACAAGGATACGAATATGATGACGATGAACGGTGACGGCAGGTAAAAACTAAACAATGCCGATTGGGTGGAGGAGTGGGGAGTTCGTGCGAGACGACGAGGAGGGGTTGGAAAACTTTAGCTTTTCGTGTGTACATACTTAGATGTCACCTGCAAATAATGGGAGCGAATTTTTTTTTCGGATTGCGGTAAAAGTAGCGATGGGGATTACATGGACGACGAGAAAAAACGTGGATCAAGTCGGATTTAAGTGAACACCGTAGAGGGAAGATTCGAAATTATTTTGGAAATTATGCTAAATTCAACGGAAACATTATTCAATTTGGGTGGACACTGATGGATTGATTGAAATTTATCGTTATTTTCTGCACATTTGAAGGGTTTTGACTAAACTCACGTTTTGAAAAAATGTGCGAATTCAACTCAATATTAAAGGGTGTACGGAATCAAATTGCGACACACACAAATATTCGGCAAAACTCGTCCGTTCAACCAATCATCTTCAAACTTACAGAGAGTAAAATAAAACATGTTATATATATTATATTACATGTTACATACTATATTATGTTATAGAAAACAAATTCGCAGCGTTTATGAGCAAAAAACTTCTCCTCCCTCGGAGAAATACTACTGCACCCAGAACTATTATGGCAGTCCATCGAGGACGCCACATTTTGGTGGCTCCAGAGAGGACGTCACAATGTCGGATAGACAAATATTCAAAATACTGATGAAAAGTTGACAAAATGTCGAATGGTGACTTATTCGAATGGAAAAATGTTAGGTTGAAAAAATGTCGAATAAACAAAATTGTCGAATGAACAAAATATAGAATAAACAAAACATCGAATGGAAAAAATGCAGGACGAAAAAAATTTAGGACGAAAACGTTGGAACGAGAAAATGTTAGCTCAAGTGAAAAAGATTGGTTGGACAAAATTTCAAATGAAAACCAAAATCAAATAGTGAAAATTCGAAATGGACAACATTTCGAATGGGCAAAATATTGAATGGTGAAAATACCGAATGGATAAATGTTGAATGCACAAAATTTCATATAAACAAAACTTTTGATGAACAAAATATCGAATGGCCAAAATGTTGAATGTACAAAATATCGAATGGATTAAACGTCAGACATTCTTTGATGTCAAATAGACAAAAAGGGTGAATTAACGCAATTTCGAAAGAACAAAATATTAAATGATCAAAACGTTCAAGGATGTTAAATTAACAATACATCGGTTGGACAAAATTTAAAACAGACAATATTTCTGATGGACAAAAATGTCCTTTGAACAAAGAGATAAAAAACGCGCTTCCTCGTCTTTTCTTAGCATTTCAAGTTTATTGCTATCACAATTCGCTTATTGCTTGCCCTCAACTTAGTGTTCTATAGGCACTTCCACAGTTGTCAATTAGTAGCTTTCTATGCCAGTTACCATTTTTGCATTAGTAAGATTCCAGAGAGTCGAGTGATTTTCGTTAACGAAAAAATCCTAGACCCGACCGGGGATCAAACCCAGCCACGTTCACCATGGTGTTGCTTTGTAGCTGTGCCTTTACCGTCTGAGCTAAGGGAGGACATAACAAAATCGAATATTAAAAATATCGAAGGGTGATAATATCGCATTTACAAAAAAAAATATCATAAGGATAAAATGCTATTTGGACAAAAATGTCAGATGAACATAATGTAGAGTAGAAAAAATTTCAAATTGAAAACAATTTTGGATGAACAAAAATGGTTAATGGACAAAATGTCGCAAGAATAAAATGCCGAATCGATAAACAACGGAAGAATTTATAAATTCCCGAATGGGCTAATCGTTGGATGGACAAAATGTTGGTGGAAAAAAACGCTGGTTAAACTAATTTTAAAATGGACACAATATCAAATTGTGAAAATGTCAAATAGACAAAATTTCGCATGGGCAAAAATTAAATGATGGAATTATCAGGTGGTTAAATTTTTCGAATGTTTTTAACATCTGATGCTCGAAATATCGAGTGGTCAGAATGTCGAATGTACAAAACATCGAATGGATGAAATATCGGTTCTACAAAATTTCTAATCGACAATATGGCGAATGGATACGATTTCGCATGAGCAAAATATTGATTTTTATAAAAATTGACTAGACATAATGCTACGTTAACAATCTGTCGAATGGACATACGTTAGGTTCGACAAAACCTAGGATAGACAAAATGTCGGATTGACAAAATGTCAGATGAACAAAACGATAGATTGCAAAATCTCGGATGGAAAATTCCGAGTAGACCAACATTTGATTTGAAAAAAAAAGTGAAATGGACTAAATGTCGAATGGTCAAAATATCGAATTGGCATGGACAAAATGCCTAAAAAATTTAGGATAGTAGAAATGTCGGATCAACAAAATCTCGAATAGGAGAAAATGTAGGATGGACAGTAGGTCAACAAAACAAAACGTCGGATGGGAATAGTTTCGAATGTACAAAATATCGAATAGTGAAAATGTCGAACGGACAAAATATTGAATAGTCAAATTGTTGGATGGACAAAAAATCGAACGGACAAAATGCCGACCGGATATAATGTCACATGTTCATGATAAAGAGTCGGTAAAATTTCGTGTGAACCGAATTCTAGTTGTACAAAATTTTAAAATATACCAAATTTAAGGTGGACAACCTGGCGGATGGACAAAGTTTCGAGTAGAAAATATGCCGAATGAACGACATGTCGAATGGGAAACAAGTTGAATGTGCAAACTGTTGACTGGAATAAATACGAACGTACAAAAGGACACAATTTCGAATCAACAAAAATTTAAAAAAGTGGATGCACAAAAATTTGGATGGACAAAACGGCAGTTGGACAAAATTTCCCCTCTCCTGGTGTAGGGCTCTTATTCCCAAAGTTAATAAGCTGAAGAACACTAGGCCGAATAGGTCAGTAGGCAAAAAAGTATTAGGCTACTTGGGTCACTAGTTAGGGAAAGTAGAAGTTTCATCAAATCTTTGCTGATAAACTTTTATGGGCCATTATGGCTTCTTTAAACCATGAGCGGTTCCGTTTAATTTCAATATTTTCAATCTGTTACCATGTCATGTGAAAGATTGAGTTTATTATTTTTTGTTAACTTCTAGACATGAAACCAATGAACTGTCACATCCGTCTTCTCAAAATCAAATGTCTCAGCATTTTCATTTAGAAATTTGAAATACGAAAATTTAACTTGATACCTTCAGAAACATCAAGCATCCTGACGAACCAGCCATCGGCTAAACTTCAAATTAAGCCAAAACAAAGCCAAATCATAGCATCCACAGGAAATTTTTCCTTTTGGACCATGAGCAGTGTCCTTTTGAAGATCTAACCTGACCGTATGTCACGCCTATCTATGGGCCAAAAATTCAATGCATTGTCATGGGGATGTTTTCTCTCGGATTCCAATCATAAGCAATTCTTCGACAAACTTGAATGTGCTTACATGCCTCACTTGAAGTGTTGCACAAGTTCGAAAAATGGTAACAGACAGTGGTGTCAAGCAAATAGAATCCAAATAAATCAGTTATAAACGACTCAGTCGTCTATTCGGCCTATACGACGCATTCGGTCCAATGATGCATTTGCCCAATGGTGGCAATCCTCACTTCCAATGATCCACTTGCTTAACAGATTATTGAAATACAGAAGTTCAAAAAATGATTTGACCACCTGAAGTTTGAATTTCGAATCAGATTGGCCCTAACAATAGAGCCATTGATCATCCAAAGAACTTTTCCGAAGATTCCATCCTTCTGGCCGACTAGGTTACGCTACAGGGGTTCAAAAGATTATTTGCTTACTATCACCATCTAGCCATTGATCATCCAAAGAACTTTTCCGAAGATACCATCTTTCTAGCTCCTTTGATTCTAGAGATATATAAATTCAAAAAAATATTTGATTACCAGCACCATCTGATGGTTGTATTCTTATTCAATTAAAAAATAATAATGGTAGCTCTAGATCATCATAACAACTTTCCCAAAGGTTTCATTCTTCTAGCTCATCAGATGCTTGAATTACAGAAATTCAAAATTTGTTTTTTTTTGCTCAATAGCACATCCTTGGACTCGTATCCCGAGCCATACTTACTATTGTTGTTCAGCCCAAAGTCATCAAATGAGGTTTCCAGAGCATTCCATCTTTCTTGATTAGCAATTGCTTGAGATGTAGGAATTCAGAACTAATCTGGTAACTAGCATCACCTAGTGTTTGTATATCGAATCAAACTGGACTTCACAATGAAGCAGTTGGTCTTTTAAAGAACTTTCCCGAAGATTCCATCCTTCTGGGCGAGATCTGTTGAATGTTTTTTGAAGGAAATTATTTAAAGAGAAAAAATATATATTTTGTACAGCAGTGTTGCCAAACAAACATTTTTGCATTTAAAAACTTGAGTTGCAATTTTCGTCAAATGAGAATGCATTTAGAAATTTTAATGCCATAGCGAGAACTGGTAAAGTATTTCAGAAAAATATACTGTTTATGAGTTGACAAAAATGCATTTTCAGTATTAAAAAAATTGCATCTTATGTCAAATGAATATGGTTTGAATTTAAAAATTATAATTGCATCGGATTCCTCACATTTTTTTTTTCATCAAACTGCAGACTTTAAAAGCCAATTGTTTTTTAACATTATTTTTGCGCAGTTATTGACCAAAAAAAGTATAGATTACTGGCAAAAAAGTTTTTTTTTTAATTCCTTGATTATCGAAATTTTCAGCCCTGGGCTGGTTCATCTCCCGTCGTAGTCACTCGAATACCTTTTGGGTATTTTCGTAATTTGTCCGGGGCTGAGATTCAAACTCGTAATTTTGGAGTAAGAGGCATGGATGTATACCACAACGCCAGGGCTGCCACAAGCAAAATAAGAAAAAGAAAAAAAAATTACTAACAAAAAATTATTAATAAGGACTTTCTTGTTTCAAAATGCTGTAATTCCAGAACGCCTCGGAAAAGCTTGATATCATAGATGTTTTCTACTTAAAATGTGTGAGGAACACGATGGCATTGAGCTTTTTTAAATTCAATGATACTCATTTGACGAAAAGCGCAATTAAACTTTTTAAATGCCAGAAAGCATGTTTGGCAACACTACTGCTTAAAAATAATTCTGAATTTCTTCAACAGTTCCCTTCAAAAACCATTCAGCATGTCGTTTTTAGAAATAAGGATTTTGGAGATGCAAGCAATTGGGGCCTCCCTTAGCTCAGCAAGGACACAGCTACAAAGCAACACCATGCTGGATGTGGCAAGGTTTGAATCCCGGTCTGTTCTGGAATTTTTCCTCAACGAAAATTTCTTGACACCCTTGGCCACACTTGTCACACAACCATACCAATGCAAAAATGGTGCTTCGAATGGTCTCAATTAATAACTGTGGAAGTGCATTTAGAACACTAAGGTGAGAGTAAACAATAAGCGAATTGTAAAAGCAATAAGCTTGAAACGCCAAGAAAGAAGAATAAGCAAGCAATTGAAAAATGCATTTTTTGATATCTTGAAAATAGGGGATGGTCCCATGGGCCGATGGTTGGTCCAATCGGCACAAAAACTTGGATTTTTAAAATATAGGTGGTAGATGAAGTGATCCTCTAATTTTGATGCAAATCGGTAAAGTCGAATACATCGTTTGAACTCTTTCTCGGTTACTTCTGGAATGACTTATATATAATATCACGCCTGACGTAAACATTAATGTTATTACCATAAACTGTGTTCAGCATACAAAAGTGAAACGGCAAAGTGAAGCAAGCCTTTTTTTTAGTTTATTTAAATTGGCTCAACAATTGCCAGGCTTTATCGGGGCCATGATCCCCCATCACATCTTCAAGTGTTCACTACCTGCCGTCCATTTTGTTCAGGCATTTTTGAACGGTGATATGACAGCTTGTTCACACATGATATCTGCTTCAAACAATTCGGTAGAACACGTCCGTTTTTCTCAACGTTTTTCTCTGTGTATGAGCTTTACCAGGGGGCAATCATTAAGAATTTCGCTGTAGCTCACATGGATTTCAGTATCAATGTGATGAATATATGATTAGGATGATTGTATCAACCTGTTCTTCCTAATATGCAACACTTTTAAGAGCTATTTGATTTGTTCTGTCATGACGTTGGCAATTGATCTGTCAAAGCCTTGGCATTGATCGATTTGTTTTGATGGGCCATATTTCGGCGAAGATTTTTCATCAGGGCCAAACGAAAACAATGACTTCTTCCTTCAATTTTTCTTAATACAAAATTTACCCATGTAAGCTTCCAATTCTATCGAACAGAAGGACTCTTGTTCTTCGAAATTGCTGTGATAGATAATGAGGCATGTTTCCTAGATCGACAAATTCAAGGAAAAAGCCATTATTTACGTTTGTCAGTTAGGCCCTGAAGAAAAATCTTTGTTGATTTCAATTGTCAGATGTTCTAAATTGCCAAATCATGTGAACTACACAGAAGAAAAAAAGTACCATTTGAGCAGTTGCGTGTAAGCCAATTTTGGGTATAGGTATGTTAACCGACCCGTTGGGTATAAATAACTTAGTTTTGGGTAGAATTCACCCAAGCGTTATTTATTTATACCCAATCGGTACGTTAACACAGCTATACCCAAAATTGGCTTCCCACATGCAACTGCTCAAATGGGTACTTTTTTTCTTCCGTGTATGATGCATTCAATGACGTATAAATAAGGTCTAGCCCAACGCACTGCTTGCTTGTTTTGGAAGCAAAAATAATGTGAACATTGCTGAGCCGACGAGTTACGATGTAACACTTTCGGCTTTCGGCTCTCTATTGGCGTGCATAGATTACGTTAAAAAAATTCGTTAAAGTAAACGTAACGTAAATGTTAATTATAAATGCTGAATTGTGGAAATAATCATGATATAAATACTCAATGTGCTCGATGGGGTTCCATTCCGGAGACTGCGGAGGAGTTCTCAGTTGCTTAGGGACATTGTAAAGTAATCACTCCCGTACAACGTGCGACGCGTGTTTTGAATTATTGTCCTGCTGAAAGTAATAATCACGCGGTAGTTCCAATTTGTGCACAGAAGGTTGCAGGTTACGCTTAATTTAGAGTTCAAATATCCCATTTTGTCCATCGTGGTGTCGATAAACTCCATAGCACCCACTTAACTGGCTTCCATTGAACCTCACAGCACGACGCTGTCTGCTCCGTGTTTGAAAGTTTGGCTTAAATGCTTGACCTCCAACGACAAATACGGTTCTCTCCAAACCATCTGTCTTCCATCGGATCCAAATAGATTAATTTTCGGCTCGTCCGTAAAAACCACCTTGTTCTAAAACTCCAAAGGCTTGTCAAGATGCTCCTTCGCAAAATTCAGTCGCTTCTGAATATTTACTTTTGAAAGAAGATGCTTTTTTCCGAGCAAACCTTCTCATCTTCCCGATATTATCAGCGACAACGTTGGCCAATTTATAAATACTTGGCCTAGGTTATTTTGTTATTGTTCGCAAGATTTCTCGTTCGTCAGCAGCGGTCAAGATTCGTTTGCGGCCTCTGCCTGTGCGGTTCTTCAAAATTTCTTCGAATTTTGTTTACGATTTTCTGCACTGTGGAATGTGTTCTTCCAATGACAGCCGCAATTTTCTGCAACTATTTTCCACGAAGGCACATACTGATTACTTGAGTGCACGTGACAATATCGGTTTCTTTCCTGCTGGACGCCATTTTGATCCAAACGCAATAAACTTCCAGACGAAAATAACTAAGATCGCTGCCAATGCAGCGGAGAGTTGTTGACAGTATGCACTGCTAGAAAAATTCACTTCAAGTTGCCAATATTCTGTTTATAAAACGAATCGGTTTGAAAATAGTAAAGATGTAACATCAATAATACTTTATTTCTGGAATTTTATTCGATTAAAATTTTGTAGAAATCGTTTTCAATAATTTAAGTCCATGTTCGGCAAGTTGACCAATTATAGAATTGAGCTATAACAGAAATAATATTTTTGTGAAGTATTATCCCCCAAAACAATCGATAAGTTTTTCACCTCATGGGTGTACGCTCAATTTTAACACTCACTGTATATGTAGTTGACAGTGATGCAGAGCCCCTGGCGTTGACAACAACACAGAAAAACAGAGCTAATCCTGTTGTGAAAACTATCTCATGCACGAAGCTGTCATCCTATTCGCGGTATCAATATGGTCATGTTTACAAGGACTATGCCGACATTATAGGAAATGTGGATTCAACTATTTGTAATTGTGATTTTGACTATGGTCATAGTCGGTTCAAAATCACTATACTGCTATACACTCAGTCAAATAAACTGAAGAATTTCATAACGTAATGAACGATGCTTTGTTATTGCATAAGTCTGACTAATGAATGGAGTTTGTTTTACACGACGTTGTTCTTGTACGCCTATAAACTTTCCTGTTTACAAGTGTTCATAAGGGGAATTAATGAAATTCATAATGATTTCTTGTGGCAAGCGAAGGTTTATTTCGCTAAGTGTAGTCATCCTTACCCGAATAATGGTGAAAGTGACAATCATTATTTTCTCTGTGTATGAACTTTGACAACAACACAGCAAAACAGACCAAATCTCCTTGTACACTCCCGTTTCATTTTACTCAACTTTTGTGTACAATTGTATGCTGTCTCTTTTTCTCACACTAAGATGTTACTCAATTTTCGTTAAAAAATGGATCAATTCAATTTTAGAGTAGATCCATTTTTTACGAAAATTGAGTAACATTTCCGTGAGAGAAAAAGAGATAGCACACAATTGTACTCAAAAATTGAGTAAAATGAAACGCGAGTGTAGTCAAAACTCAGGATGCCATGCACGAAGCGTGATATCGATAGTATGACAAATCGACAATAGATCATTGCACGATGGCGTCATCAATGCAATTTGACAGTTCAGGGAGCTTGTTTACGTGGACTTAGAATATTTTCGGTGAGATCGGTTTGAGATTTTGTGCTCTAATTTTTTTCAGATTGAAGTAAAATTGCCGGAAGACAGACAACAGTGCCCTTTTTTACATAATTTCCTGAATCTAATCGTACAGAATCCGGAAAAAGCCAAAAAAAATTTCGTTTGAGCGGTTCAAATTCTAACACCTTGTAAACAAGCTCCCTGAACTGTCAAAAAAGTGAGGTTAATAGATTCTGTGCAATGATCTATAATCGAAGCAATCTGAACAGCTTTCATCCCACATGAAATTTGCTTTGCTATCAAAGTCGAATCCAATTCCGTTATTTTTTTCAAATCCCGCAAACTTTGCGGTCCCGGCGAGTTTGCTTACTCAGTCGCAAATTATCTTCCAAGAATTCAACGGACATATGAAGTATAGAGCTATGCCATGCATGTTGGGAACCTTTTTCGCATCGCGTTACATCCAACGCAGCAGCACAACACATTCCTCGAAAAACATGGGTATTTACGAAACGACAACAACAACAACAACAACAACAACAACAGCAGCAGTAGTGGTAATGGCAGAAACGCAGTAGCCTTCGAGAGCGTCCTACGCGAAAACCGGTAGCGCACGCACATGGAATTCCCGGAAAGCCACCGAAGTGCAATTTGCATGTAAGGAACTGTGCACCCTTTCCGTACCAGGAAAAAGTTTCTCTCTAGTTTTTTCCCCCCATCGATTGTATGAAAGTGCTTTCTCTGTTTCATTTGATGTTGTTTTATTGTTGCTATTATTATTGTTTGTTTTTCATTGTTACCATATAAATGTAGTTGCGTAGGATTCTCTCTCTCTGCTTTCGTGGAACTGCAACTGCAGCGCGAATCACGTGCACCCCTCGTAAAAGCATGCATGCACGCACACACACACAATCGTCGATGGAAAAAGAAAGTCAAAACAACAACAAACGAGCGACTGTGAGATAGATTTTCGACGACGACGACACTTGACGCCCAACTTGGTTGAGATCTCTTAGACGTTTCGTTTCGGCGAAAGTCCCGAGCTGTGTTGAATCTACATGTTCCTATATAATTATTTGTTTATCTTTTTTAACTGTGTACCTTAAATGTGTTTCTCTTGCTGTAAATATCATATCAATATCTACTGTGTTAAATGTGTATATATCTAGTATTTTCGTAATTTTTGTGTGTATTTTCCCGATTCTCTTCAGTAATACAGTATGGTGACGAACAGTTTGTTTTGTTTTTAACTCATTACTTGATTTACTTGTTTCTCCTTTCGAAAACCAAAACTGAACTATGCAAACTTTTTGTTTCAAACCTTTTCGGCAAACCAAAAAAAAAAACAAAAACAAAACAAGATAGCAAACATTTTCGGAACAAATTTTAAGTATTCGTTTATTTTTATTAACTGTCAAGAAGTTGATCTCCGTTTTTTGAACATGGCTGTGCTAAACATATTTTTATTCCAAGTGCATACAGAAGTACCTTATTATTTGTTTTTCTTTTCAATTGACAAAATCATTCTCAAGTAAAAAAAAAAATGTGAAACTCAAAATCCAATGAGTGCAAAATTTCGGTATTATTTTAGTTCTTA
Source organism: Aedes japonicus (assembly GCA_034211315.2). Lineage (NCBI taxonomy): Eukaryota > Metazoa > Arthropoda > Insecta > Diptera > Culicidae > Aedes > Aedes japonicus. The sequence goes on from JASCZW010000761.1 coordinate 42,083, forward strand.
TCCTACCATCGAGTGCATTTTCCATTTATTATCAGATGTTTTTTCTCTCATATATCAAGTTTTTTATATCGAATTTTTGTGTATATACCTAAGCAGAAAAAAAACAACAAAAACAACCACCAAAAAAAATCCTCTCTGCAAAATGGGAACAATTGATATTTTTGACAAAATTTAACCCACGGCCCCTCGGAGCGAGAGTGCCCTGCAGGGAGAGAAGGTTAAGTCCCGTCAAGAAAAAGAAAACAAAGCAAGTTCGGAACTGACCTTCTCTCCTTCCGGCACCTTCCCCCACCCAGAACTCCTATCCTTCCTCACGGAAAAAAAAACCAACAACCAAATCGGTCACTAATCAGTCATTCAGTCAAGTCAACCGAATCGAGCCTAACCAAAACGCCGTTGCGCTTGCGCTTCTGAAATCCTTAAAAAAAAATAACAAAAACAAAAACAAAATATGCCCAATACAACCAGACAAAAATCGAATTTCAACTTCTTGAAAAAAAAAAAAAAGACAAATTTTTGGTTATTTACAAACAAACAAACAAGAAACATCAATGCCAAAACGTAGAGGAACAACTGCGAAAAAAAACAACAACTGAAACCTAGGTTCAACCGTACGATCCGCCGAAACCAGATCGCAGCGGCATGAGTCACTTCCTGACTCCTGAGTGATTCCATTTTTCTTTTTTCGGTTTTTAAACTATGTTCTTTTCCCGGTTTTGTTTGTTTACCTTATTTCGCTCTCCCCCCGTTGAGTTGTATTTTCCGTTTTCTTACTTTCCTATACTTGCCCCTCTATCTCTCCCTAACGAAGCGAAGTCTCCGTCCATAGCGAACATATAAGAAAACACATTTTTGCCTTGAAACTACCTTAAGACAACAGCAGTCAAAAAATAAAAGAAAATAATTCAATCGAGCATTCTTGTTCGTTCATTTTTCGGCAACCGGTAGCTAACGACAAACTTGGCTAGTGTCAAGACCAAGTTTGTCACACTACCGCTTTATTACAAAAACAAAAACCAAAAAAAAAAAAAGAAACAGAACACACTAGTGGAATAGGATACCCAACCAAGCGAAGCGTCAAATGTCACTTAGCTGTCGGATTAAGTCAAATAAGTCGTTCGTTCATTCGAAAGCAGAGACGAGAGAAGAAACAATCGAAAGGAACGGATGTTTTGCGAAAAGCCACTTTCTGAAACTTTCAACCAACCCCTTCTCTAACTCAATACCCGCTGACAATGATGATTTCCGCTAGAGGGTGTAACTTTTCGTTAGAGTGAGAGAGAGAGAGACTGGGAGAGAGAGAGACATAGAGGAATTTCTCCAAAACACGTGACTCGGGAGACGTGGTCACGCGCGCTTCTCTTGTTCTCTTTTGTTTGTTTTTTTTTCTTTCTTTTTTGTTCCGTCCATTTTTGCCAACAATTGGAAAGTTGTTTTCCCTTTGTTCTTGCTCTTATCTCAACTTTCCTGGCGAGTTCTCCAACCAGTCTCGATTTCTTCCGTTTATGATTTCAATTTACCAGTAAACATTAGGACTATGTTAGCGTTTTTACCGAGTACAAAGACCTCTCAAAATGAAACAAAAACAACAACAAAAGCAAAACAACAACAACAGTAGCAAAAGAAGTTGATGTCCGATTTTTGTTTGGTTTGCAGGAAACATCAGAACCGCATGCCACCAGCGGTAGTATCGTTGGCGGTGGCCTCTGTCCGAGCGGTCTCGGCGGGCCACCGCTAGGGCTCGGTAGCGGTAGTGGTGGTTCAAGTGGTGCTAGTGGTCCCGATCAGGGCGGTCCAATCTATCCGTGCATGTACTGCGGTGCGACGTTTCCCCACCAGAGCAAACTGACCCGGCACATACTGTCCCACTCGTTGGAGACGCTCAAGTATCGCGAAACGGCCCTGCACATACACCCGTCGCATCTGGCCCTGCTCCAGCAGCAACATCACGAATTGACGCAGCAGGCCCAGCACCAGCAGGCGGCCCAGGCGGCGGCCGTAGCGGCAGCCGCGTCCCTGGTCCAATCTTCGCCGTCGCCCTCGCAGCTATCGTCGCCGCACTTTGCACCGCACCGAACAGGCCCACCACTGGATCAGCTCCTGGAGCCGCCAGATGGTGCCACGCCGATGGAGCTTGAGTTTGCCGCCGCCGTCGCGGCACAGGCAGCCGCCGTGGCCTCGGGCAATGCGGCCGCCGCCGAGCAGGGAAACGTGGTGCTATGTAAGTTCTGTGGTAAAAGCTTTCCGGACGTGTCGTCACTGATAACGCACCTGCCGGTGCACACCGGCGACCGGCCGTTCAAGTGCGAGTTCTGCGGTAAGGCATTCAAACTGCGGCATCACATGAAGGACCACTGTCGGGTGCATACAGGTAGGTTGGATCATTTTTTTGTTATTTTCTTATTGTACTATTGATGTTGAGGTTGTAATTCACGTGGATGTAAATTTCGAAGCTCATCGCAATTTTGCTTGTTTATAGTTGGGAGGGGGGGGGGGGTCCTGCCATCTACAAACCTAAAATGAAAAGTCTACAAACTTAAAGTGAACATTTTTGGTGTTACTTCGCCGTCTCTGAAGACAGTATGCATGACAGAAACATGATTATAGGGTACGGAACGTGTATTAAGCAGTTTATTCAGCACCTGAGACATTTGAAGAAGCTGTGTATAATCTATAATAAGAAGTGCCAATATTTAGACGTTAATCCCTCTGCGTACTTCTGATCTATTGAAAAGTACCTTTAGAAATAGGCATTAGACTTAGAAAATTTCATAGCCATGGAATAAAATTCCCAATTTAAGGGACTTATTAAAAGCATGCGGATTGCTTTCCGATCATGAAAATGTTTTCTTCAGCTCCGCAATCTGAACATAACCGAACAATATTGTATGAGTGCGATTCCGTGCATGTGTGTGCAGGCGAAATTAAATAACGCCAATTTGCTCAACCCGCTCCTTCGTTTTACTCATCTGCTCTCGAAAACACACAACCAAAACATGCACGGTAATTCTGAGGTAGTCATTTTTTAACTACACTATGCTATGCATTTCAAACGTCAAAAAATGCCTACTTTTCAATCCCAAAAAATGAATACTTTTAAGTCCTCTTTTTTTTCCAGTGTGATAGAAAAAATGCATTAAAACAAGGCTATCATCAAAGTGGAAACATCCATTTGTTCTAGTGGATTGACTTTGCCGAAAAAAGTGAAGATAAATAGAATGGGTTCTTGCAAGCCATGCCTGAATCCAGTACCATGGACAGGCTACGAGGCGCTGATTAGATCACTTAGATTGATCTACAGCTATTGATAATATAACTGTCGCTTTCTCGGAAATGAAAACTTTCTCCTGTAAAGCATCAATCTCTGCCAGAAAAAACACTTTTTACATGGTGTATTTTATTTGCATGTGCGGGTTTTTTAGATAAATTGATACGGAATGTTGTTTATTAGAAAAAGATAAAAGCAGATCCATACCTTTGAGACTTTGGCGCTGATTTTCTTATTTTATCTTCATTTCATAAAGTGACTAGTTCCTAAACACAATCATTTAAAAAATGCATAGTTTCTAATCTCTTTCACATGCTGCAAAATGCTTAGAATTTATTCACTCTTTGACGTATAACCTTTTTAGGCATTTTATGCATAATTCCATTGAAGACTGCCTACTTTGAAGTCATAAGTGCATACTTCAGATTAACCGTGTGATCACAAACTCGTCTACTGGCAATGACGTCAATATAAGGTCTGGCCCAGTAGCCACAACAATATTAGTGAAATGAGCAATTATTACCACAGAAGCTCGGAAAGTGTTACGTCATGCTATTTTGTTTTTTTTATTCGTTTGCTCCGGGATTGTTTATTGTGTGCGGTATAAAACTTAATTTTTCAACCGATTCCAGTCTATCAATGATGGAAAATTGGCTCTTTATCGCTACTTGATTGTCAAATTCCAGCTCGATTGTCAAATTTTATTTGAATCTATGCAAATGAATAGTGCTACGTCATCACTCGTCGGCTTAGCCATATTTAAATTATTTTTGCTACCTATACAAGCAAGCAGTGCGTTGCGCCAGACCATATACAGACGTCATTGGTCTACTAGCAGGTTAAAGCTTGTAGTACACTGTTTGTCCAATAGCCAAATATTTGTCATAGGCAGATAGGCATCTGACAAACATCTATGATATCTGTCAGCTGTCTAGCTGCCTATGCCAAATATTTGGCTATTGGACAAATAGTGTACTACAAGCTTAAGAGACAGACGTACATGACCAAACTTTTAGTTTGTCATTGATCTTTAGATTGGCCATGTGTATTTCTTATCTCATTTACTCTAGACAAAGCGACTGTGATGACAAACGGTTTGCTTCGTTGAAAAACAAGCAAATGTAAGAGACAGCAGGTTTCACGTTACAATACCGGTTTCGTATAGCCATCGATAACAAAGAAGAGAGGAAACATGGGCTCTCTCAAAAGTAACTGTGAAGTTGATTGTTTTCGAGAACAGATGGGCAAAACGAAGAAGCGGGTTGAATAAATTTACGATAGATCATTGCACCGAATGTATTAACCTCACTTTTTTGACAGTTCAGGGAGCTTGTTTACATGGTGTTAGAATTTTAACCGCTCGATCGAAAAATTTTAATGGCCGGATTCAGTACTATTAGTCCAAACACGAGTCCAAACACCAACACTAGGGAGATGATTTCATCTGGATTCGACAGAATGAATCCATCAACACATGGGCCGGAACTAACGGCTTTAAACGTGATCAAAATCCCTAAAATTGATTCAAGACCCTCTGGAGTGGGAAACAATTGCGCTTACCACTGTGCTATCGCTAAAATTTGGTCAATTTTAAAATTACAATTTGAAACTTTATTAAACTAAGACGTTTCCTCAAGAATTTTAACTTGTCTTGGTGGTTGATGATTAAAAGTATATTGTTTTTTTTTCTTCGATAATTGAACTAAGCTAATTTTACTGCAATTTTTGGTTCTTGTTAATGTTCAATGAAAGTCAGAAGTCAGATAATAGTAGAATAATACTAGTCATGTAACATGTTCTCTTAAAACTCTCTTCTGCGTTTTTGAAAAGATATTTTACTCAAAAATGAAAAGTGTAAAAAAATGAAAACCAGCAAAATTTAAAAAAAATCTATTCAACGAAAACATGGTAGTTAAAAGCCAATTAAGTGGAATCATTGACTCAATTGCTATGCCGGGCATAACAGCTTTAGTATTGTTAGGCTTTATTTAAGTAGCAAAATTGGGCTTCTTTTTGTTGGACATCACTGATCAATTTCACCCGAATTCACGGTACCACTGATAGCTGTGTGATAGTTTCTAGCGGTTGTTTGTATTTACTCTGTTTTGATGCGCACATGGAAGAGGAACCCTCTCCTTTTTGGGTTTGTTTTTATTTGCAACGTCTGAGATCACTCAAGTTTTCTCAAGAGGGGCTATTCATAAACCACGTAGACTTTTCTAGGGGAGGGAGGGGGGTTTGACCAAAGTCTACGATCCATACAAAAATTCAAAAAATTGTATGGAGAAAAGTCTACGAGGGGGGAGGGGGGTGGGGTCTGAGATTTTCAAAAATGAGTCTACGTGGTTTATGAACAGGCCCAGATACAGAAATAACATATTTCTAGTTTTCACATATGTTATACAATATAAATTGCCCTTTGAAATGACGTCTTTATTTTTGTTGACCCAATCATAGAAATCAACATTTGAAAACAACATTTTTTTTGCCCCAATCATAGAAATCAACATTTGAAAAGGGCGTATTTTTTTTTAGAAAAACTTCATTAATTATTGATTGGTTGAAACTAGCGGCAAAGTTAGTATACCAAAGTACGCGCCTTTAAAAGTTCTTAAACTCGGCGCAATACAACTGTACGGTGAGAATTGAAATAAAAAAGTCAGGTCAAAAAAACCATTTTTTGTGGTGAGGGAAAATTGCTCTAAATCGGTCAATTTTCAAGCTACAAAAAATGTATATATGAAAATTCCATTAAATTTTCTGCGCTACAACTATGCCTCCAAACGAAACTTCTATTTCTGCAAATAAAAAAGTTAGTTTGTGTATTTCCGTGAAAATGGGGACCACCCTAATTTTAACCAACATAAAAAAATGGGCCTTAGTGATACAAACCATGTTGTAAAGCATCACTTTGCTGTAAAGTTTCAAGTTTAGGCGCTGGGAGCATGTTTCCTCGTTAATTCGTGATCTGGACCATAGTGCAATCGATAAAGGCGCGGCTGGGTTCGATTCCCGGTCTGGTCTAGGAGTTTTTCGTTAAGGAAAATTTCTCGACTCCCTGGGTACAATTTCGTTGTTAACGCCTCCTTTGGCTTGAAAATAAATAATTAAAAAAAATTCGCGCTTGATAAAATTAAGTATTGACTGATTGAATGATTAGTCTATATTTTAGAGACTTTCAGCCCAAAATTAAGTATTGTTTTCTGTGTGCTCCCCAAAAATGCTTACCTGGAGGGTTCCAAATCAAACTCAAGACCTTTGGCTGAAATTTCAAACTCTGCTTCAGTCACATTTCGGTCCAGTAGGAGGTTTACATATAGCGCGTGTTTGGGTATACTTCATGTTGGCAAGAAGAGTGTATTATGAAGGACAAAACACATATTTGTTTGCAAATTGAGGTAGTAAAATGCAAAAGATTGATAATACTTCTTTCAATTCAATCATAATAAACGCTTAAAATGTAGAGTTTTGCTATGATCCGTTTAGCAAGAGGCTTTCGAACTGTAGCTAAAAAAAATCTGGTTAATGATTTGCAATTCCGGCATAACGGGGGTGACTCCGGCATATAGGTTAACATCCAAACCTCTCACGCCAAAGTCACGAGTTTGAATCTCACCCCGGACACGTTACGAAAATACCCAAAAAAGGTATTTGAGTAACTATGACGGAAGATGTACCCGCCCGGCTGAGAAAATCTCGCAAATCAAGGAACAAACCAAAAAAATCGTACACAACACATTGTAACGCCATCGAAACCACACCGACGGCTTATTAGAAAGTAGGTTTAAACAAATGGTTTCGTTTTGAGTGCTAGGTTTGTTTAAAAAAAATAAACCAATGTCCCAATGTGCCAAATATCTGATTTGGTATTTCTTATTGAAATCATTGATCATTGATATGTGTCTATTCGTTGTGCCGAAAATAGGCGCTTAGGGAACGTCCATTTATTACGTCACGCAAAAAGTGGCTACTTATACCCCCCCCCCCCCTTCCTTGTCACGTTTTTTGCATGGACCTTCAAATATTTTTGTATGGATCGTCACGTTTTCCCAAACCCCCCTCCTCCCTACCACGTGACATAATTAATGGACCTTCCCTTATTCCGAAGTAGCAACGGAGTCTTAGCATATTCTCTAGCAAATTTTACAAACTGAGGCCACGATCATTTTCACTTCAGGCACATATCTATGGTATGGGAAAAGATATGTTTTCACCGGTTCTTGATATTCGGAGTAACTTTAGATGATTTTGAAATAGTTGCCATCCATTCATGATATCACGGACTATTTTCTCGCCGCAATGAAGTCGTGAATAAATCAGGTCAAAACCATGAGCTGAATTTCTGAAATTGAAAACTTTATTCATAAACCTGGCAAAAACTACTTTATCGACTCTGAATGTAAACAACAAAAATAAATCCACCGTTAGGATTCGAACCTAGTGCGAAATTGAAAAGCAGTTAGAGTACTTGGTGGATGTACTAACTACTCTATAGGGTTTCTTGAAAAGACTGTTGATTACACAACTTTAGATTAGGGGCAAGACTTCCTAAGTTCATGACTCGCATCTGTCATTTTGAGAATGAAACCATGGATAAGAGCGATGAATAAGATGAGAGTTGGTTTCATGATTTTTTATTCATGAAAACAGGAACGGATTTTTTTCCGTGTACTATCAGCTCCTTTCGGGTGTAACACCAATTACTAGTCACCCTGTATAAGTTAAAGTTTCATAAAATCAACGGAAAAAAATGTTTTTGCTAACCAGAACAAGCCATTTGATTCAAAAACACAACGTTCTAGGAATCATAAAAGGTTTATCTATCAAACACTTTTTTTTGTTTCAAACTTTGCTGGCTTTTAAAAACCAATGAACCAAAAATGAATAAAAATCGTACGTTGAAGTGACTTAAAAAAAAAAAATTTCTGTAAAGTTTGATTGATTCTCAACAATTTTTACTTGGACACAATTTCAATAACGGATTTAGGGCGTTGATTTTTTTTTAAATGTCGAAAAACACATGTGCACTTTTCAAAGCTAAGTCTTCAGCGCGAGGATCTCTCGACTGGTGTAAAACAATTTTTTTTATTCCGAAGAAACGAACAAAATATCTTCTAAATCGAAGAATAGCCTATTGTTGACTATTTCCGTCGGATTTTACCTGATAAATCTCAGCTACCATTCGCAGTTTCTTCTTTAACTGTTACACCCTGTATGTGATTGAAACATGAAATGTTTCTCAGATTCGTTCCATCAAAGATGACGATGAAAAGCCGGATGGAGATGGTTAAAATGTGTGGATTTAGTCTACGAACACCCAAAGTTTCAATCGGATTTTTTTTTGACGGATGAAATGCGAAGTGATGAAATGGAATTCGGAAAAAATACAACGTATACCTATCCTAGGGATTTTTCAAACAAAACTTAATCAAACAAGAATGCGTAGAATTGGATTTAATTGTTATGTTTTAAAAATCCTAGATAAATCTAGTATGAAATTCTGAAATATCTTCAGCGACGCTTCAGATTGACCTGAATTCCTGGGCGGAGGATTTAACTCATGCTATCAGATCTTTGGGTGTTGTTTCAGACAACCGTTCGAAAAAAAATCCTAGTTGACGGTCCCGGTTGCAATGAAAATGGCACTTTTCTAATCACAGGTACCGATAGAAGTGATTTTGTTTAGATTATCGTAAATTTTTTTGAGATATCTGGAGAAATTTACGGAATGGGCGAATCTGTTTTAGTAAACAAACGGACGTTTTTGGGCGAATAAACGCACTATTTTAAAACTAAGACCAAACTTGGCTAGCCTTCTTTCATCCGATTGTGGTCTTAGTTTAAGAAATTTAGTTTTTATTCCTAGTTGATTTAAATTTTTGTTTACAAAAGCAGATTCGACAATTTTGAAAATTTCTGCGCATATTTGCGGTGCACAAGCATAATTTTGAAGAATTGTTTTTCTTGCTTAAGAGACATTTTAAAAACTGAAGAGCTGATATCAAAATCAAAATGGAGTTATCGTCATTGCGATCATAACGTAGAGTTAAATGTAGGCTCAGTTTCTACTCATAATGAGACTTGATAACTTTCTGGTGGTGCCATTATCGACGGTCACCAATGGCGGTCAAATCTGTGAGTTTTCTGTTAAATTATGTTCCGTTGAAAATGGAGTCACTCAAAAATCTCTAAACATTGTCGGATAATCTTTGTTAGATGATGAAGATGACAAATCAACAACAGCTAATTTTCAAATGACTTCACCGTCAACGCTACCTGATACTTGAATGAATTTCTTATCTGGGATCGCAAAAACGGATTACAACCTCAGCAAACCTCTTTTAAAACTAACCCTAATCACCTTCTCAATACCCATAGGCGAGCGACCCTTCCGCTGCGGGATGTGTGGCAAGACGTTCTCCCGATCGACGATCCTGAAGGCGCACGAGAAAACGCACTACCCGAAGTACGTGCGAAAGTTCCTATCGCCTTCGCCGATCGACGGGAAGGACGACTCGCCCCAATAGTGCGACGATCTGCACCTGCTGAACTTCCTCCTGCTCTACAACCTGCAGCATCATTGTGATATGTACGGCTTCACCTGAACGACCTTCGGCAATCCCACAAGCATCCCGACACCACCAGATGGAGAAACGGCAAACCAAACTATATGAAGAAGAAGCAGGATCAGCAGCAGATGGCAGTGCAACACAAAAAATTTCACAAGAGAAAACAAACAATAGCGGGAGTGACGCACAGGAGAAGCCTCCGTACACTAAGAAAAAAAAACACAAACACTAAACTTACACACCCACACATATATACCATTACGGGACAACAAAAGAAGCTATTAAGAAAAACTAACCAGACAACCCCCCTATAGCAAACCCTTCGTTTCCCCCCAAAAAAAAAAATCATGATAATGTAAGGATGAACCGCGCGAGTAATGAAGCAATATATACATATAAAGAGTAATTTTATATAGTAATCACCAACCACAACACAGACACACACACAACCACGTATAATATAATTAATATTGGTGCTATTTATACCAATAAACTTCTCCGTAACATGTTATAGAATGGCGGCGACAACGCAGATAACAAAAACAAAACAGTAACAAATTTGCAAAATTACCGATCAAATTGTCAATTTTCGATGGAGGAAATTCATGAACGCCGGAAAACAAACACACACATACACACACAATTGACAGGAGGTTCGAAACAAAATGATAAGCTGCGTGGCCTGTTTTGCTTTGAAGCCGGATTGTCAAAACAGTAACAACATCCGAGCGTTTCCATGGAGACGCACGGTTCGTTATGTAGGCTTCCGTTTTCGTAGCAGGCGGGTGACCCGCGCATGGGAAAACGTAATCACTTACACACACATAATTAATTGAAAAAAGACATCTGTGATCTTATTGATTATTAATTAATATTGAGTTAGTTATTATCTACCTTCCCCAATCCAACAAAAGTTCAATGCGAAAACGAAACGGATTCATAACAACAGTAACAAGTTTTCTCCTCTTCAAACTAGACAGCGACGAAAACGCGTGTGACCAGGAATGATTTTTTTTTATGTATCGTTCTGAATTTTCCGTGTACTCGCATAATTCATCCTCCTCAACCGGTAGATTCCGTTACTTATTTTTGTTTTGTGTTGGAGCTTGCAGCAAAGTAGCAGAAACCGAATCAAAACCTAATATTTTTATTCCCTTTGTTATCATAGTAAGGCAGATTTTTTCATATTTTCCTACATAAACAGATACACATACAAACACACACACAGGTGAGCAAATAAATCGGAGCATAGAGAAGTAAGAAAGGGAGGGAAAGCGCAAAAGAAGGTATAAATTAGTGAAAAGCATTACGTTCCTTATTAATGTGTAGTGAGTTTTAGTTGTAAGAGCGATTTCGTTTCCCCCCGCGAATGGGGAAAGTGACAGTTGAGGGAATTTGTGTAGACAAACATAAACACTCATTTTGGAAAAAAATATCAAAGTTCTTTCGGGATGAGCGAAGGTGAAATCGATCAGTTTTAGACCTCTAGGACGGACCGTGTGGAAGGGATAGTAGAAATTTAGGTGAAATTAACACTCTAGTTGCATATCACACACACACACACATACACACCCACTCATAAACTCTAAACAAAATGTAACAAATTTGAATCGTTAATTTTAGGTCTTCTTTCCTTCGTTCTAAATTATTTACTTTAACTCAAGCGCTGAGAGATAGTGCAAGCGAAACCGTGAGAGAGAAAGAGAAAGAGGGGGAAAAGAGAGAGAGAGAGAAAGAATCGAAGGTGGAGGAGATGTTCCAAATTTACTGTTTCGGCAAACCTAAACCAAAGTTCAAAATTATTTCGTTTCGGCAAATCAAAATTTTTCGAAGAAAACAAAACGTGTTGTGATAAACCTAGTTCAAATTTTCGTTGGTAAGTTAAGCGATTCTTTCCTAGTATTTGTTGAGTAAGATTAGTTTAGAAAAAAAATGGCGAATTGGCGACTTTTTTGGATTAAAAAAAAAGAAAACTCACAGAGGGAAAAACACACTGAAAAAAAAACAGAAGATTCTGCGTAACCATTGGCTGTGATAGAGATGAACAATTTACGTTTTTCTTTAAACCTGAATGAAAAAAGAAGAAGAAAAAAAACTACAAAATCTTTAACCAAGTAATATTAAGTAACTTAATTATAGGACCGCACGCAGCCGGGTTATTATTGGCGTACTCGTTTCGGAAAACTTCATGGATCTCAAAATTTTATGTGATGAAACAAACTCGTTTCGATTAGCTTAGAAGACTACAAACAAAAAAAAGAAGAAGGAAAGCATTCTCAAGTCAAAATTTCCCAAAGGCGAATCAAAATTTACCATTTAGGCTTAATTATTCAAAATTTTCGGCACACCGTAATTGAGTTATTTAATATAATCGGCAACGACGACGATGCAAAAACTAGCGCAAGCGAATCCTTGGTTTTTCCCGAGTAGAAAAGCTACTTTTTGGTGTTTAAAAAAAAATAACGATTATCTAAATGTTAGTAAAGAACGCAACGCGTTGACACGTTTTCTCCTCCACTTTGAGAATCGATAGTTAGGATTTAAGAGAAGAAGAAAATCGCTGCTACTGGGTAGCGGGGAAGTACCGGTAGCAACTAATCGTACTAGTTCTAAAATCTAAAATTATCGTTTGGTTCAAACTCAAATTTCTTTAAGGCGTTACATTCCATTTGGTAGAGTTAGGGCGGGGCTAGTAGAGCTCGGCACCGTCGCAGAGGCACACTCAAACCAACACACAAACACACACACACAATCGGGTCAATAACGCACGCTTCCATTTTAACCTCAAATTTGAGTTGTTGATTTTTTTCTTGTCCTACTAAAGGCAATCTTTCACTTTGGCGACATCTATCATGCACTTTTCAAAACTAGTTTTAAAGGCAGGTCTGCCCACACCACTCACCTCCAACGGAAGCACTAGAGATGGGCGATTTGAATGGGATTGTGCTTTGGAATGGATAGGGGGTAGAAGCGCCCAATGCTGCGGAACGTGAAGAATATTCGGACATCTGTCGATGGGTTAGGTTTTTTTGTTTCTTTTGAGGGTAAGGTTTTTGAGATTTATCAGATGGTTATCGAATACAGAATAGAAAATTCAAACGCAAAGTTGTTTAAAATTGAAAGCTGCCCAATACTGTACCAAAACTACAGTAAGTTATCGTTTATGTTAATGAAATGAGGATGACATTTCTAGTAGATTGCCCAGTTACAGTACTTTTGTTTACGGTACGCTTTATATCGACCAATCGTAGCTGAATAAGAGCTTAATAAGACAAGTTCAGATTTAAAAAATGAGCTTCTAATCTGTGTATTTGTAATTAAATTGGTTGATATTTCCAAATAATATAATCCTGTTCGAAGAAACTTCAAGCTACAACATGTCATCTATAGAAATTAGACGGGTCCCACGGCCACTGGCAAAACCAAATATCAGATCAGAACTTTCCAAAATTCAACTTTAAGGCGATTTGCCAAAGATGCTAGATGACATGTTTTTCTCAGATAGAGGTAAATTTTTTGGTAAATCTGCTTGCTATTATTGACTTTCAAATCTCAGCGGAATCCACTGAGTTTTGAACGAGCTAACCCAAAAAGGCGAACTCCAATTCAACAAAATTTATTCAAAGAGAAATTCGAGAGAAAAAGAGAAAGAGAATTGGATGATTCCCAAAGAGTTTCCGAGAACAGAATCGTGCAATGTAAGGGTTCTAACTTCCATATAATTCAAAACCCTATAAGATTGTGTGATTATCATTTTTTTCGTATTTGAATTTCCAATAAGAATTTCTTGAACTCCGGACAAGTATTTCTTGAATCCGGGCGATGAATTTCTTACATTTCTAGAGGATTCCCCAACGACAACGTTTTCTCCGTCAGGAATTCCTCGAATTGTGGAAAGAATTTCCTTAAATTTTGGCCTGGAATCCCTTGATCGATGGTAGGAATTATTTGAATTCTGCAAAGGCACTCTTTTAATTTTCGACCTTCATTCTCTCGAATAAATTCCTTGTATTCCACACAAAATTTGGCAAACAATTTATTTGAATATCGGAAAGAAAGTATGTCAATTCAGGCCAGGTTTTCTATTACTTTTGATGGAAAATCTGTGACTTCTACAGATTCATTGAATTTCGAATTCAAATTCTACAAATTCCGAGCAAGAATTCTATGATTGATTTTGAATTCCGTACAGTACAGTAACTCTCTAAAATCGATAGACAGATATTTTCTGAACTCTGTGGACCACATTCCTTCGACAGACAATATGGTTTTGAATTTGACGGACAAGGATTTTCGAAGAGAGCTATTTTCTAAATTCCACGGACAGGAATTCTCCAAAGTCCGCGGAAAAGAATTACGTAAGTATCAAGGACTACCCTAAATTTTACGGACTAAAATCCGCGTTCAGGAATTTTCGGAATTCCAAGCAGAATTTCTCTAAGCCCAGAGCAGTAATTCCCCGAATTTACTAAAACGCAGTTGAGAACCTGTGCCGCATTTTCATTCGGTGATTAGAATTATGAATAGATATTTTTTTGAACTCCGCGAATAAAGGCAATTCTGAATTTGAATTCAGAATGGGAATTTTTTGAACTCCGGACACGAATTCCTTAATTTTCGGGAAGATATGGCTTAAATTTCAAGAAGATTCCTCCGACGATGCCCAAAAATTTCCTGAATTCTCAACTCGAATTTTGCACAGAATCTCCTTGAATTTTGCCCTACGATTCCTTGGATCCATAACTTAAATTTTCAACCTTAGTTTCTTCAGTTCTCTGCATTAAATTGCTCGAATTCAACACAAAATTTTGCAGCGAAATTCTTTGAGTTCCGGAAAGGAATTATTTCAATTCAGGACCGGACTTCTATGAATTTTTGATAGACAATCTTAATCTTCTGGATAGAAATTCCTGGAATTCTAGATTTGAATTGATTGATGTGGATTCTACGAGTTTCGGACCAGAATTCTTAAATTTACTCAGAACATTGTTAGAACCCTGCAAACCACAATTTTCTGAATTTTGCGGACCGGAATGCTCTAAATTCCGTAGATTTAAATTTTCTGATTCTCGTGGACAAAAATTCTCTGATTTTTACGAACAGGAGTTCTCTAAACTCCCAGGATGGGAATTATGTGGATTCCGTGGACAGAAATAATCTTCATTCCACTGACAAGAATTCAGTAAACTTCTGTAAATAGGAATTCTATCAATTGGAATTAATGCAATGAATTCCGTGGACAGAAATTACCTGAATGCTGCGGGCAGAAATTACCTGAATTTTCTGAATTCAAAGTTGAGGTTCTCTAAATAGAGGGTAGTAATTCCTTAAATTAACTGATGTCAGTTGGTCAGTTCTCTCTTTCTCAGCGGAAGTACGCCGTCCAAAAGCTGTATGGCCTATTAGACAGAAATTTGCTGAACTCTGTGGACCGGAAATATCTAATTTTGACAGACAATGATTATTTGAATTCCGTGGAATCAAACTTCGCGCATAGTAATAATGTGAATATCGCGAATAAGTTTATTTTGAACTACACGGACTGGAAGCTTCTGAATTCCGCCAAAATCCAACGAACAAGAATGCACTAAAAATTGCTTAATTCTGTGGATAAGAATTCTCTGGATTCCTAGTAAAGTTCTCTGAGTTCTTCATTGAGGGATTCCTCGAATTCCGCACAATAATTTTCTGAAAACCGCAGACAGAAATTTGTTGAACTCTGTGGCCCAAAAATCTCTTAATTTGACGGACCGAAATTCTCAGAACGGACAAAATTCACTGATTGCGCGGATTGAAATTTACTGAACATCACGGACAGGAATCCTCCAAACTTCGCGCATGGTTAGACTGTGAATTTTGCGAATAGGAATATCTTGAATTCCGCGAACTGAAATTCCTGATTCCCACGAACAAGAATCCACTAGTAATTTCCTTAATTCTGTGGACGGGAATTCTATAAATACCGTGGACAGGTATTTTTTGGACTTCATGAACAAGAATTATCTGGATTTCAAGTAGAATTTCTATGAATTTTTCATTGAGGGATTCTCTGAATTCCTGACATTAATTCTCTGAATATCGCAGACAGAAATTTGCTGAACTCTGTGGACCAAAAATCTCTTGATTTGATGGACAGGAATACTCTGAATTCTCCGGATTGAAATTCACTGAATTACCCAAACAGATTTTTTCTAAGTTTGGCAGACAGGGATTCCCTGATCTCAGCGGATTGTAATTCATTGAACTCCA
Source organism: Aedes japonicus (assembly GCA_034211315.2). NCBI lineage: Eukaryota > Metazoa > Arthropoda > Insecta > Diptera > Culicidae > Aedes > Aedes japonicus. The sequence goes on from JASCZW010000761.1 coordinate 58,169, forward strand.
CGGACAGAAATCCTCCAAACTTCAAGCATAATAATAATGTGCATTTCACGAATACGAATATTTTGAATTCCACGGAGAGGAAGCTTCTGTATTCCGCGGACTGAGATTCTTCCACGAACAGGAATGCACAAGAAATTTCCTTAATTCTGTGGACGATAATACTATGAATTCCGTGGACAGGTATTTTTTTGACCTCCATGGACAAGAATTCTCTGGATTCCAAGTAAAATTTCCATGAAATCTGCATTAAGGGATTCTCTGAATTCCTCACAATAATTCTCTGAAAACCGCAGGCAGAAATTTGCTGAACTCTGTGGACTGGAAATCTCTAAATTTGACTGACAGAAATACTCAGAATTCTGTGTCTGTGTCCACGGGCAAAATTCACTGAATGATGTAGACAGATTTTTTCTTACCTTGGAGAACAAAAATTCTCGAAATTCTACGGATTGAAATTCATTGAACTCTACGGCCAGGAACCTCTAAACTTCAGGCATAGCAATAATGTGAATTTCGCGAACAGGAATTTCTTGAATTCCACGGACAGGAAGCTTCTGAATTTCAAGTAGAAGTTCTCTGATTCCCACGAACAGAAATTCACTAGAAATTTCCTCTATTCTGTGGACAGGAATTCTATGAATTCCGTGGATTTTGGAATTTTTTGACCTCCATCGACTGGAATTCTCTGAATTCCAAGTAGGATTTCTCTGAATTCAGGATAGTAATTCCCTGAATTAAGTGATGGCTGTAGGCTGGTTCTCTCGTTCTCTGTCGTAGTATGCCAATATAATGGAGCTAACCCATATGGCATAAAGTTGTTTGGCATAAAGTCGTTTGGCATAAGATGTTGGACTATGGTCATTTGGCCTAAAGGCTGTTTGGCATAAAACAAAGAAAAAATTTAAAATATTACGGTCATTTGGTATAAACCCAATTTGGTATAAATATCGGAAAATGTAAGCTGCTTTGGATTCAGTGGGCATAACTAAGTCACTCAAAATGCAATTGAAATAAAGGTATTTTGACCTATTTGTGACAATTACGTTTCAGTCGGTTGAATTAGAGAAGAAAACATTCAATTTTCAAATTTCAATTTTAACCCTGAAACCTATGAATGCCATATTTTGAAAATTTTCTAATTGATAAAAACCTGCGCCAACTTGGATTTTATCATATTTCAAGAGTGTTATGCCAAATGGTCATTATGCCAAACGGCATTAAGCCAAATGAACACTTAGCTCAAGTTACTGTTATGCCAAATGACTTTATGCTAAACGACTTTATTCCACACGACCTTTTGCCGAACGACCTTATGACATATGAGCTCCCCCCCCCAACACAACAAATAGGGTAGGGATCGGCTTGACTGGTTACAGCGAATGAATTCCGTTAACAGGTATTTTTTGACCTCCATGGACAGGTATGCTCTGGATCTCGCTGGCAGGAATTTACAAAACTCCGCGGACAAGAATTTACTGAATTCCGCGGACAAGAATACCTTGAATTCCATGGCCAAGACCGTTCTAAATTCTGCGGATGTAAAAGCTTTGAGTCGTGTTCCCGGACGAATTCACTGAATTTCGTGGATAGGAATTAATTGCATTTCGCGTTCACAAAAATGTCATGAATTCTGTGGACAGACATTCGCTGAATTACGGAGACAGACTGTGGACTCTGTGGACCGGAAGACTCGGAATTTCGTGGACAGGAATCCAATAAATTCTGCGGACAGACATTTTTCTAGCGGACAGAGTTCTCTGAATTCCGTGGATTTAAATTCTCCGATTTTTACGAACAGCGTTGCTCTGACTTGCGGGAAAGCAATTCTCTGCTAGTAATATTGTATCTGATAATAATTTAACTTCACTGAATGTAATTATGTGAATTCCGTGGACAAGAATACCCTGAACTTTTCTAGATTCCGCGAACAGAAATTCTTTGAATCCCGCGAACGGGATTTGAATGAACTCCGCGGACAACAATTCTATGAGTTCCGTGGACAGGAACTAACTTACTTCCGTGGACAGCTCTAAATTCCAAATTGAATTTCTCCGGATTCAGGGTAGTAATTCAAGCAGTGGCAGCTGGTTAGGTTTCTCTTTCTCAGTGTGTTGCTCGGGTCTTAACATTATACGGCCTTTTACCAATGAGAAATAGAGATCCGACTGGCTGCCACCGGTTAACACTGGAAAGGAATTCCTTAAATTTCACTAACATATCATCTAAACTCTGTTTGTAGGAATTCTCTGATTTTCGCAGACAGAAACTTTCTTTTATGGACCGTAATTTTCTGAGTTTGGTCTGGTGATATCTTTGATCTGGTGGACAGGGAGACAAAAATCAATACTTTGAATTACACGGACAGAAATTCTCTTAACTTCGCATATAGTAATTATAAGAACTGCACGGACAAGAATACCCTGAATTCCACGGACAGAAATTCTTCGAATCCCGCGAACAGACGCCAAAAGAATCATAGATTTGTTAGAATCGTATAATTTCATCGATTTTATTGCTACTGATTGAATGGTCGCATCTGTTTGATTTTTCAAAATTTTCAATAAACAATGTTTTACATAGCCCTAGCTTCATAAAACCACCATAAATGGTTGCGGAGACTAAAATCAACTGTTTTGCAACACGTGTGCTGCTAGGGAGATGAGTCAATGCGAAGGCACTAACAGTTCTCTCAGTTTATTAGTTTCTAGGCACTTCTTCTTCCATTTCCGGTATATCAAACAAGAGTCTCGATTTGTCAAATAAGAAAAAAACAGAATCCGCGAAAGATAAGTCAGATTTTAACACGCTTCCACCTAATTATATGAGAGATCCATCGGTTGTTCCAGAATTGAATTGAATTGAAACAGCGATTCAGAAGTGCTTCAAACAAATACGATCAAAAAAAGCCAAGACCAGAGTCGTACAATCTTAATACATATCTTAACAAACCTAGCTCATCCGCACGCTAGTTGCAGATCGGTTGAGATGACTTCTATGAAACTTATTTGAGTCAGTTAAGTTGCCGCAACCAATTATGATGACCGTGTGTTGCTAGGGATGTAATTGAGAATCTATTGTGGCGAAAAGGCCTTTCGAGCTTTGATTTGCCAAACCATGGGCGAGAAATAAATCGAAAATCTTTTCCAGATGTGGAATTGCGAACCTTATGCATACTCTGCCAAATTTCGCTGAATCGATAGGATGGTCGAATCTCAATGGGCTTTCTGTCACAGATGCAACCCAAGCTACACCAAAACGTCATAATTAGTTGCAGCAAATTGATTGTGACCTAATTGAGTGACATTGAAGTTGCTTCAACAGAGTTACAGCAAAGTGTGCTGCTAGGGAAGTATGCGAGAAGCAATCGGCTTTGAAATAATTATGAAACAGTATTTCACCGTTGGCTTTTAGCTAAATCTGCGATTTTTGTCTTGAAGTTCTTCATGTCACATGTATCACTGCAAAGGAATAAAAACCTCTCTCAGATTATTAGATGGTAGTGACTTTTTTCAATTTATGTCAATTCAACGATTTCCAGCCATAATACACTTCTGTATCGCTCTGCTGGTGTCGTTATCGGTGGTCACCAATGAGCTCAGAAAGACGAATTCGTCTACCACCTCGATTTGATCACCGTCGATCTGCACTAGTGGATCTTCGTGACATGTAAAAACACGTTTTGGCGATCAAACCGTTTTTTGAAAAACCCATTTCATCTTGTGCGATGTTCCCCAAGAGGTAACTCAACGATAAACATTTTCTGAAAACCACTGAAATTCAGTAGAGTCTAGAAATACTTAAATAAGAGATCTGCGTAGACAAGCAGTTAATTTGCAATCGAAATTCAGCAATTGTTACTATTGGTTAGCTTTATTCAAGTTGCATGCTCAAGTGATGTCATGATGTCATTCTCTCCACTGTTCTCTTATTTTAGCATTTCAGCTAAAACCCAAAAACACCAGCTCTCAGCGGAATCCACGGAGCTCAAAAGCTAAACAAATCCTTCCACTTTGACAACTTAAGCAATCCCCGGCAAATCCCATTCAATCGCTCGATGTTTAGGTTAAAACAAAAAACACACACACACATACACACGCCCAACCAAGCAAAACAACGTAAACAAAAACAAACCAGAAATTGATTACCATTAGAGAAACAAAGTTCCACAAAACGAAACTCCTTTATTACTATTTTATTTATTTACGCGCAAAGTGCGTGCGATGCATAGAACGCGTGCGCGAAAGAGAGATGGATAAAGGGAGAGAGAAATAGAGAGGTAGAGGAAAAAGCAAGCGAAAATATTTCTGAAATATTTTTTACCATAGCTGAAAGTTCCTTTTTGTTAATTCTGTTGTTTAGTATAATTTTTAACTTAAATTATTGTCATTTTTTTCTTGTTTTTTACGGTTAAAATCTACACGTACACAAAACCAGCAAACGGTAACGAACACACTCACCCTTACGTACGTCGAATGCGCGAAATAGTGAAACCGTAAATTTACACTCACACAAAGATACACACACCCAATAAACACACAAACACCGAACAACAGTTGTTTGACGGACTCCTTGGATTGTTTTTCGAGACAATGAAACCGAGGGGTGCTGTAAAAACGGAACAAGAACAAATATATTTATTTTTCATATATTTACATGCATAATTTTCCGACGACGGGCAAACCGGCAAGAGTGTGTTTGTGAGCGCAAATCCGCGATGAAAGCGAGAAGTTAACTCCGATGGAAGTACACAGAGAAAACTTCGGATTCGAGAAAGAGAGAGAGAGAGAAAGAGGATTGCTCTTTTCTCCTCCGAAGGAAAACGGACAGATCGCATTTTTCGAGCGATCTGAGTGTGTGTGAATACTTTTGGGTATTTATCACAGAGTTCGTGTAGGCTGGAAAAGAAATTGAGAATTTTGTTTCTTCGTGAGAACCAAGCGGCGGTTTGAATCCAAAAGAAACAATGCAAGAAAAAAGCGAGATGGAAAACGGATTGTTGCCGTTTTTCATTTATTATTATCATTATGATTATTACGATTAGTGATTTAGAGAAAGAAAGCGGGAGATAGTTGTAGCTCGCGTGTAAAAAGAGATAAGGTAATATTATTGGAAGGAAAATCAATTATTAATATACTAATTCTATATACATATACTTAGGAAATATTTTAGTACTATTTCAATAGTAGAGGTCAACTGCAAGAGATGAGAAAACAAAGGAGAGAAAAACAAGCATAGCAATAATTATCACTTAAAATATCTTGCAGAAAAAGAAGTTAAATAAACAAGAATGATTAAATCCTAGGGTTTAGCGATAAGAACATAGATCGTATTTATATGAAAAATATACCTTTTATATGAAAGAAGGAAAATCCCATAAAAACAAACATATATCAGCACAGACGAACACATACACACATATATAGAAATAGTAACATAAAACACGAAGAAGAAGAAGAAAAATTTAGAGCTACACTCACACTCCCCACACCGGAATTCCAATGCTTTTGAGTGCACCTTTCGAAACATACGTACACAATCAAACACAAACACCCACACACACAAATCCAGGCCTTGACGATCGGGTCCTGAAATTTCGGACACGCTTCCGGCTATCACACTCACACGCAACCCAAAACAAAGTATGAATCGACATAAGACGTTTAGAATTTCAGCTTTTCTCCTCAAGGAAACGACGTATCATAGTAAACCATACAACAGATGAAGAAGAAGAAGAATGTGTGGAAAAAAATATTTTTATAAAACAAATCTTTCTCCGAAAAAGAAAACCAACACAAACACCCAAACCCTACAAATCGAGAAATCATGCTTTTTCATTCAATTCTGATGAAGAGTTGAGTAAAAAGAGCAAAAACTTATGCATAAACACAAACACACACACACACATGGAAACAAATGTGACTGAAATCGAAGCTGCGAAATCGGAAATCACAATTCTCAAAACGGACAAATGAAAAAGCCGCAAAAAGTTTTCGATTTTCGGTCAATTTGTAGCTTAGAGTGCCTCTAAATAATAATATTGAAGAAAAAAATAACAAGAAAGTAAAAATATAACAAGTTGAATAAATTTTGAAACCAATATTATGACAGAAGAAGATGAATAAAAACTGTATAAAATTAAAACAAAAGAAAAACAAGCACACGGAGAAAATCATAGAGAGTAGAGTTGATGATATTACCGATAAAAAAAACACACACACACACACACTCAGAAAAGACTTAAAGAAGAAATTTATCTACGGAAATAAAACGACACACACACACAAACATGAAACAGACACCCACTCACACACTTACGAGAGCACACACGTTTTAAGAAAGAAACAGGCGAAGAAAAAAATGCTTCAGCGTTAATAGTAGACCCTGAAAGGAAGAAGAAAAAACTACCATTTAAGATAAAAAAAAAATCGCTTCTCTTGGTTCACACACAAACACACACCTCTGTATTTGAATTCGAATATATTTAGGCAAAGATACACAATAATCTGTGATTTTGATAATAACAAACAAAAACATGTAAACACGACACACGTTTGGAAAATTTTTAGGAACCACTCGGAAACCAAACCAAACGGACTGTTTTGGATGGCGAAAGTCGAAATTCACCATGGGAAAACGAAAAACAAAACTTTGGTACTGATTAAATTTATGGGTGGGGCAAACAATAACAATTGGCTGTAAATGAAAACAAAAAGAAAAGAAAAAACTTTCGGAACTGAGCTTTATTTGGCATTTAATTTTTTCGGCAAACGATACTAGTCAAAATTCAAAATTTTACCAAAACCAAAATTGTAGCTTTATTGTTATCTTGATCAAAAATAAAAAACTTTTTTTTTAGGTTTAACGGAAATTTTCTTTTGAAACTTTTTTCGGCATAAATATGACTATTGAGAGTACTCAAAAATTATTAAGAAAAAGTAAAATACTTGTAAATTGTAAGCGAGCATTAGTTGAGTCTGTACGTTTAGGCAACAAGAAGAAAAGAAGAAGAAAACAACAAAACTTAGTTCGATTTTGGGTGGCATACTTTGTAAGTGTAAAAAGAAAACAAATATCTAGAGAAAACATTTAAAAAACAAACCAACAGTGACGCAAAGAGCGAGAAATTCCACAGGGTGACTAAAAACAAAACCAATTTTGACAGTCTCTCAAGACAAACAAAAAGGAAACGAACCAACACATGGGATCCAAGTTTCTTCTTCATACACAGCGAGGCTAGAATCGTACCTTTACCCTCTTATTCTTGTTTTTATTTTCGTTCCAATAAGCGTAAGATTTTTGTTCCAGCAGAAATACACAACAAAGCTTCTTTTTCAACCGACATCCAGCGAAGAGTTAGGCGAAATCAGTTGTTCTCACACCTGCGCACTCAGAAGTAAGCTAACATTCAAAGACACACATAACAACAAAAACAACTACAACAACAACAACAGCAAACACAAACATAGGACAAGCAGAGAAATGAAGGAAATAATAGCTCAGGGCAACTCAAATTCTTCCATAATATATCAATAGAGAAACAAGACAAACCGAACAACCAACAACAATGCTGCGAAGACACACACACACTCACTCACTCAAACACTCATACACGTACACGCAACCACAACAACCACAACAACAACTACAACAAGTAAGAGAAATAGACGAATCCGATTGATTTGTATGGACAGTGAAAGCGGAATGAAAACGGAGAGCAATGGAAAGTAAATATATTTATATATTTTTACCAATACAATAACGGGAATCGAATCCACACAAGCAAAACAAACAATTCTTAAGCACTCATGTCAACACACACACACGCGCGCGCACACACTCAAACTCACCCACTTGTGATCGTTGTTTTCTACCGTTTTCTGTTGAATGTAAACAAACACTTTTGCAGCACTTTTCATCGCACACAACCCCCCACAAACACACACACACACACACACTGATATATACTTAGGCAGTACAGAAGACAAACAGAAGAAAAAAACAAAAACAAAGCGAGAACAATAGAAGGCATCCCCTTATGAAGGAACTTAACAAAGCAAAACCTCCAATCCTTAGTTTCCGCGTAGGATGAAAAACAAAACAAAACAAAACAAAACAAAACAGAAATGATGCAACATCAAGTGTTCTTTCATATTTTAACCGTAAACAAACAAGCATACAAAACAAACAAAAACCGATGATGTTATTATACATAAATAATTGTTCAAAACCTTTCAAACAGAAAAGAAAACATTGATTATTTGCAATAGTGTTATACTTGAAACTACGTCGTATTGATAAACAATTGAACGGAGATAACTGATATAGGAAGAAACAAACGTAAACAATAGAACTGGTGATTTTTTTATACATACAAACAAACAAACAAACAAACTCGATTGCTAAGCAGTTAAATATAAAAAACACAACGGTGTAAACCAAACAGGAAACAGGCAGGTCATAGCTGTAATGTACTACTAACTCAATCTTCGTTTTCTATTGAAATAGCGACACAGGAACAGCAACTACAATAGATTTCAAACCGGAATAGGTTTACCCATTTTTTTTTTCGTTCGTTTTTTGTTCGTTACAGGTTAGGTTTCGCAAATTACGACGCGAACTGTGAATCGACCAATCCATTTCGGGCACATTGTGAGCACTGATCTACGGTTTTTTCCTATTCGAGGTTAGGGGTGTAGCTGTTTCGACAAATTTTGACAAAATCACTTGATTCACTGCTTAAGTTCAACTTGTTCGCCCTTGAGTTTAACCACTTGCCGCTAGAGATCGAAGAATTCTGGTGGTTTTTCATTCCAGGCTGCCACCAGATGTCACTTCAGGACTGTCACACTTTCAGATTTTCAAGAGTAGACTTTGGTCTCCAACATACTCCAGACAACGAAGTCCATAGGGTTCCAAGCTCAAAATGACCCCTGGAAAAGGTATCGCAATCTTCAGTTGGGTTTTCTTCACTTTGGGAGCCGGCGCCGATTCCTGTTGGAAAACCCATTTCCCGGAACCAACATGACGACGTACTCACGGTTCGACGACGTACTGTAGACCTAGTTCCCGATATGTATTTTGGTTGATCTTCACTCCTTCAGGGACAAAAACCAGCGGAGTCCGGGTGATCCTGGCCCAAACCATCACCGATGCTGGTTACCGTCACCTGGTGGCCGTTAGCAAGTCGGTATTAGTTCGTGATCTTTCCGACAGCCAAACTCTGCCTATTCACGAACTACGGTGAAGAATTTCTCGTCGGTAAACACGATATTCTCCAACCTTCCTTCCACGACCCTTTTCAGCAGCACCTTCGCTGTTTTTACCCGTTCTTGTTTCTACCTCACCGAAAGGTCTTGACCTTTCTGGATCTTATAGGGCTTGGTCTGAAGTTTATCGCTCAAGAGCCGACGGAGACTTCGATCCAATACGTTGAAATCCTCCCCCAATTTGGTGGCACTTTGTCGAGGATTTCTCTTAAAGCTCATCTTGACGATCTTTACCATGGCAGGGGTCACTACAGTAGTTCTAGGTCCCCTAGCATACTGTTTTTTTTTACTTTCGGTCTCTATTTAAATCGGACTGCTCACGAACTATGTCCTTCTGCCATTTTCCAGCTCGGAACAAGATAACCACAGCACTACGTTTCTGTTCGAGATCCATTTTTTCGGATAACACTCGATTACAAAATTAACACATACCACCACTGACAGCCAAGACACAATGGAAACAAAGCGATGAGGGGTCGTTCAAAACAAGTTCATGTGTAACGTATGAATGATAGTTGAAGTTATGTAACATTTCAATTGCCGGATCCTATATATCGACTTAAAACGTTGGTATTATCGTCATCAGGAACAACAAGACCAAGACCATCAAAAACCGTGCCGTTCAACTCTGATGTCCTACTTCATACAATTCTCTGGCGTTCTATAGATAATCGGGGCTTTTCTGTGAGTCAAATGAGTCGACTCACTCGACTTGGGCTCGTAGAATAGACCCCAATCATTCATGGCCAATTTTAGGAGAGAGAGATGTAGTTAAAACTCTTCGACACAATTGAAAAGGTTTTCTGAATTCCTCAAATTTTAAAAGAACATACTCAAAACAAATTCAATTTCATCGAAAGCCTGGTTTTCTTGCGACCTTCTTATTCAGAATATGCTAGATCGTTAGAAATAATTTTCATTGGAAAACATGTGAGTTAGCATTTCAAAAATAGTGATGTGCATGAAAACGCTCTAGACTTCATAGCCTCTCCTAAACGTTTTCAAAATCCATAGGTAGACAAATTGCCCAAGACGAACTTTCCAAGAAAATTTTCCAAGACAAATTGTCAAAGGAAAGGACCTTAGTTGGATAACAAAATGTCGCAGATGAAATGTCCATGACAAATTGTCCACGACCAATTGTCCTAGATAAATAATCCTAGATAAATGGTCCCAGCCAAATTGTCCAAGACAAATGGTCCCAGCCAAATTGTCCTAGAAAAATTGTCCTAGTTAAATTGTGCAAGACAAATTGTCCAGAATAAATTGTCCAGGATAAATTGTCCAAGACAAATTGTCCAAGACAAATTGTCCTCGTCAAATTGTCCAAGATTAATTGTCCAAGACAAATTGTCCAAGACAAATTGTCCAAGACAAATTGTCCAAGACAAATTGTCCAAGACAAATTGTCCAAGACAAATTGTCCAAGACAAATTGTCCAAGACAAATTGTCCAAGACAAATTGTCCAAGACAAATTGTCCAAGACAAATTGTCCAAGACAAATTGTCCAAGACAAATTGTCCAAAACAAATTATCCTCGGCAAATTGCCCAAGTAATATTGTCCAAGACAAATTGTCCAAGACAAATTGTCCAAAACAAATGTTCCAAGACAAATCGCGCAATACAAATTGTCCAAGACAAATTAGCTGAAATTCGGGGAGGATATTCACATCAGATAAAAAATATTCAAAGCCCTTTCATCAATCCCTTATAAATTCTGCTTAAAGTCCTGCCCATCCAAATTGATGGAAAACCCTCGTCATTTTCCAAAGGCTTCAAAAAAAATCAAAGCAATTCCAGTAGTCTTCTTACTTGTATTTAATGAAGAACCTATTGAATCAAACAGTGAATGTTGGAGAGAAACGCGTGAATTAAAATTGTCAGACAAAATTGTGGAGATAACTTCAAATGCTTCAAGAAATTTTACCGTAAATCCAAAACTACCAAGACTTGCTGAACTAGTGGTAAAATTTCCGGACTTCTGATGAGTAATCCAAGAAGTAAATTTCCGATGAAACTTTTGGTAATTCTTGACGTACAAAACTTCAACAGCGTTTTCGAAAGTACTTATCTTTTCTCTGTTCCATACCGAATTAAAAACCTCTGGATACTTACAACTAGTTTTTTAATATATCCCGGAACAATTCCAAACATCGTTAAACTGTAGTCTAACAGTTCCTACAACGACTTTAACGGCGAGTTTTTGAAAAGCTCTCAAGCTCTGTTCTAGACTATGGGAATCAAGGAGAAAGTTCTAGTGAATGTTTGGACAATTCTTGGACCTTACTTACGGGATTTATGGGCTTATAAATTTTGGGAGATTATCTTTGTTTTTTTTTCCGTAAACACATCTCTTTTGACTATTTGAAAGCTCTGTTGGGAGTTCTTTCTCGCCAAATTGAAAAAAAAAAATTCGGGATACTTCCAACTGACTTTTAAGATGTATCGCAAAGCAATTTGAAACATCACTAAACTCTGTTCCAAAAGTTCTTTCAACAAATTTGCATTTCTGAGATTAATTTTATTAAAAGTTCCCTTATTCTCTTGAGTATGGAACGTTAATAAAAAGTTCTATAGAGTTTCTGAAGTTCCGAGTTCTGAGTTAAAAGTTCTGAGTTCTTGGACTTGACTAATTTCGTGGGCTTGGGAGTTTTGGAGATATCCATGGTTTGTTCCCTCTAGCAATCTTGTATGCTATAATCAGAACTCATCCGAACTGATTTATAAAAAAAACAAAGACACTTTTAAATCTATTCTAAAACTACTCCAGATAATCATTCCAGATTTTTTTATGAACGTTCAACAGCCCCCACAACAAATTTAACGATCTAAAGGATCTCTCAAAAAAGTTCTGAAGATTTTCTAGTCACTATAAGTTCAACTTCCAGACAAACCGAAACGTCTCAATTTGATAACAATTCCTGGATAGCTCCGACAGACTTCCTGAACAAGTCCAGATATTTCCTTAATTCAGATAAGTACCTCCAGCTTCAAATTGGCAGTCAATTTTGGAGAAATTCTAAAACTTGGCTTTTTAGCACTTTTAGGACAAGCTTGGAAGATTCCCTCCCAAAATATGTTACCAATTGAGCTTTGCATGAATTTTGAGCAATCCCATGTAAGGTCAGATTCCCCACAATTTTAATTCGTAGAGTGTCTGGTCATTCCGAAAAACCTTCGATAACTAGTACGAAATTAGTCTCTTTACTCGGTTGAATTTTTTTCTTTAGGATGACAGAATTTTAGTGCATTTTGGAGAGAAAAGGGATTCCTTGACAAAATCGTTTGTGAGATTGTTTAAGTATTTTCGAATGGACTTCCTTATTGAGACCTTATTAGCTCAGAGTTCTTCCTAAAAACGAAACAATTTTTGAAAAGTTTCCAATTTCTGCTCCTGGCAATGGGAGGTTCTATGAAATATTCTGGAGATTTTTGAAGTATTCTTGGACTTGAATCTTGTAGCTTCGGCTTGAGACTTTTTGTGGTATGTTCGTTCAAAACTAGTCAGAAGTCTTGTGAGCTTTATGCAGAACTCGTCCAAAATTATTGAAAAAAAAATATCCAAAAACTTTGACATTTACGCGAGTATTATATCAGACATATTCCAGAAATGTCTAGAGAACATCCAAAAAAGTTCTCTTGATTTTCTAGGAACATTTAACTTTAACCTCCAGACAAACCAAAAGGTCTCTATGCTTCAAAGATAAAGTTTAAGCAAAACAATGCCTGGATAGCTCCGGAGGACTTCTTGTACTATTCCAGATATCTACTTATTTCAGATAAGCTGTTCGAACAACGAATTGGCTGTAAATTTTGGAGAGAAAAAGTTTCTAAATCTAAAAGATTTATAGAAGTTTTGAATTTGAATTTTAATGTTCCAAACATCACATTAAAACAACTCATGGGTAGCTTCAAAAGGCTTCCTGTCGTCTCGTAAGTCTCGTAAAGTCTCGTTATTCGGGAGAAGTAATCCTTGCACTGAATTGACAGAGAACTCCTGGACTTCATAGTTATGAAAAGTTTATTAGTTTTTTTCACGTATTTACGAAAGGGCGTCCTTATTATGGCCTCGATAACACAGATCTCTTCCTCAGCAAACTAATAAAAACTACCAATAGGATTTAAAATCTATTCCACAACTATTTCAACAAGTCTCAACTAATTTAACGGTGAGTTTTCAAGTTGTTCATAATCTCGGATTTAGAGATATGACTTCTCCTGGAGATTTCCTAGATACGTTTACCTTCAACTTCCTAACAAATCAAAATGGTAAGGTGGTAAGGTGAGCAATTTTTTAGCATCTTCCAAGATAATACAAAAAAAAAGCAGTCCCTTTACTGGAATTGAAAATTTCTTGCTATTATGACAAATCTATAGTGAATTTATAAAAATCGTTCAATTAGAATTCCTAGACAAAATCTATAAGTTTTGGACTTGACTTTCAATATTCCGAACACCAAAAAAAAACAACTCCTAGGTAGTTCCTTGAACTTGTCGAAAAGTCTCCTGATTCTGGAAAAGTAATCCTTGCTGTGAATTAACAGTGAACTCCTGGATTTCATCACTGGGAGGTTTGTGAGATTCTCCAGGTATTTTCGAAAAGATTTCACTATTGTGGTCTTATAAGCTCGTCCTCAGCAAACTTAAGGAACCACTTCTCTAGTCCAGAACCACTCCAACAGCTCTCAACGAATTGGACGACGAGTTTTAGATATGTTCATAATCTTGGTTTTTGAGCAATGGCTCCTTCTGGAAAATTCCAAGAAAATTTCTAAATCGTTCAATAAGGATTCCTACATAAAACCTAGATGTTTTGGAGTTGACTTGCAATGTTCCAAACACTTCAACAAAACAACTCCTAAGTAGCTCCAGGAGCCTTCCTGAAAATAGGTCCAAAATCTCCTTATGCTAAACTCCTCATAAAAAATCACAACCCAATTTTGGAGGAACACTAGGACAGGTTTAAGACAATTTCTAGGTGTACTCAAAGTAATATTCCAAGGAATTCCATCAATCCTATGTAAGGCCTGTGCAGACTGCATTCCGAAATATACTCATTGTACTCAAGTCGACGATGCTGTGTTTCCCATTCCAACTTCATAATGGTTGGCTTGAGTTTCTCCCAGTGACAGCTCAAGTTCGTACAAGCTACCTCGGAGGTGTTCTGTGACCAACTATCGTCCTTCTTCAACACAGCTATATTTTCAAAAACCAGGACGTCAGTTCCAGCTTTGGCCATCTTCTTGACGGAGATCAGGTTTTTAATGTTGAAGAGTACACCCTTATTGCTTGTCACGTCAATATCACCGATCTGCTCAGCAATCATTGCTTCGCCTTCCTTAGCAACCTTGATTTCCATTTGATTTGCATTGCTTCAAAACGGCAAACGCGGCTCTGCTGCTCACAAGGCGGTCACTACACCCAGAATCCAGCTTGAAGACTATGCGTCTCCTGAACTCCTCTTCGTAACACTTGCATCAGCTATGAAACTAACAACACTCTTCTTCGCTGGATTGGCTTCACGCTGACGGCAGTCCCGACTTATGACACTTCATGACACTTCTTGAATTTCTTTTGCGAATCACTGGAAAAAGCTGCTGACTCAATCGGAACGCTTGCTTTGGTTCAAATGGTTGAGGTTCAAATTCAATTCGGCTTCTGCTACGTTTTCCAATCCCATATCAAGAGGATCGAAGGAATCGGACAACGTCAGAAATAGTCTTCAATTTCCTCACAAGTCCGTCGAATGTCCGCTTCCTTCATCGGTAAACGGGCCAATTGCTTCCGACTGATCGTTTGGCATACAATGGACTTCTTGGTGTACGTCATTTCCACATGTCCATTGTGGTCGCCAGCTCTCGGCCGATTTCGAGGCACTCGTCCGGAAGGCACCCCACCAGCAACTCAGTAAAGATCCGGTCCTTTTCTTCGTACTTGTCTTTTACGGCTTCTGCTACGGGAGCTACTTCGATTAGAACTTCCGCAACACCCGTAACTTCCAGAAACTGCCTTACGTGGTAGCTCCAGTTCTGAAAATCTACTCCGCTTCCACGCAGCAACGCAATGTTGCAGGTCACATCCTTCACTGTGGATAGCCTCTTGGGAGACAGGCCGGCACTCCGAAGTTATGAATGAATCAATTACTTTTCACTAACAACCCAACAAACATCGATGCTGAATAACTGTTTATGCAAACAAACTTGGATGAGTTGTTCGGTTTTTTCTTCCGAATAACTTCTCCAAATTTGTACGAACTAGCGGTTATTCGGCAATGATGTTTGTTGGGAACCCATGTAGCGTTGCTATGGGTTACTAGGGGCCAACTGTCGATTGCTTCAGAAGCCTGCCTAAATTAGTGCCAACATCTCCTGACTCCAAACTCCGCATAAAAAATTGAAGGCCAATTTCGGAGGAATTTAAGGACGAATATCCACGTCATCGGCAAAGCAGGTAAAGTGACTGGATCTGTTGAGAATCGTGCTCCGCATGTTGCAAGGCTGAACAGATTCCATCACCTTGACGAAACCTCCTGCGGGATTCGAATGAACCCGATAGTACATTTGATATCTTCTCACACGGCATTGAGTTCCATCCACCGTAGCCATGGTTAGCCGGGTCCAAATTCTATAAGTGCTGGTTTTGGATACTTCCAAAAGTCTTCCAGAAACAAATCCCGAAGTTTTCCTACAGGACTTTCATTGACTTTCCATTTAATTAATGATGAGATGACTCTGTGATCTCGAAAATGACGTCATCTAACTCTTCCACGCCGCGCAGAAAAGGCCTCCCAAGTTACATATCTGGGGTTTAAGCGGTTCTTTAGATCATGTTTAAGACTTGTAAAATGTTTCTTCTTCATCTTCTTTCGGCATTAAGGTGAATTTCAGCCTTTGGCTAGTTCACCATCAGAGAGAGACAGGCACCTCCACCCTACATATCGCACCTATCAACACATGAGCTGGGACCAACGGCTTTACTTCCCTTCCGAAGAGATTTTTGGCTTCAGAAATTGTAGAATGCTTTAAAACCGCGATAAAACTTGCAATTTTAATCAAAAACGCTTGGTTTCAAAACGAAAATGCCACGGGACCTTCAAGACAATTACTGAAGGTTTGTCAGGCTCTTGAACTGATGTACAAATCTCTTAGCTCTGGTTCAACAGTTCTCTTTGAGCTTCCTGATGAAAACGCCTCCCAAGTTACAAGTCTGGGTGGTTCTGTAGATCATGTTTAAGACTTGTATAATGTTTCTTCTTCATCTTATTTCTGCATTATGGCGACTTTCAGCCTTTGGCTGGTCACTACCCAGAGGAAGGCACCTCCGCCCTACATATCGCACCCATCAACACATGAGCCGGGACCAACGGCTTTACTTTCGTTCCTATGAGATTTTTCGCAGAACTGGAAGAATGCTTTAAAACAGCGATAAAACTTGCAATTTTGATGAATTTTACAGTTGGAAAAACGTTTGGTTTCAAAACAAAAATTCAACGGGACATTCAAGACAATTACTGTAGGTTTCTTAGGCTCTTGAACTGATGTACGAATCTCATACCTCTGGTTCAACAGATCTCTTAGAGTTTCCTGATGACAACGCCTCCCAAGTTACAAGTCCGGGTGGTTCTTTAGATCATGCTTAAGACTTGTAGAATGATTCTTCTTCTTCTTCATGCATTAAGCTGACTTTCAGCCTTTGGCACCGCCACCCTATAAATCGCACCCATCAGCACATGAGCCGGGACCAACGGCTTTACTTCCCTCCCGAAGGAAGACATGTCCAGAGATTTTTCGCAGAAATTGAAGAATGCTTTAGAACCGAGATAAAACTTGTAATGATGATGATTTTAACAGTTAGAGAAACGCTTGGTTTCTGCCACTGGACATCTAGGACAACTTTTGACGGATGCGTAGGCTTTTGGACTGATGTACAAATCTCGTACTTCTGGTTCAACAGTTGTCTTCGAGCTTCCTGATGATCATGAAGAAAATTCCAGAGCTGATATTCAGGACAAGCCTACAGAACGTCCAGAACTAGTGTCGACTAGTGTCGAAATTCTACTTTTGGAATGCTCCTGGCGAACTTGTGAAATATTGGCAAAATCTTTTAAGTACAGTTTAGCAGTCTACAGTGAATTAACGGACAACTTCTGAAGAAATAGTGGACTTGGTTGATTGGGTGATATCCTAGGGATTCCCAAGCAGCACACTTGTTGCGAATCGGTTGAAGTTACTTCAATGTGACTTAGTTAAGTCAAAATCAAGTTGCTATAACCATTTATTACAGTTTTGTGATGCTTGGGTATTCAGTAGGATTGCCAAATTATTCCCAAACTCATTGAAACTATTCCAGAACAACTCCAAAAATTCTCAAAATCTGATCTTTTCTCAATGAATTTAGCGGTGAATTTTTAAGATTTTCTTAAACATGGCTTTCTAGTGGAGTGGAGAGTTCGAACAAGTGAAGAAATGTCGTCGGAGAACTCGGATTAAACAGGACTTGTATTGAGCAATGAATTTTGGAGAAATTCTTAAAATTGGCAACTACGCAAAACTTTGCCTTGGCATGTAGCTTTCAGTGTGCCTCAGGGATATTTTTAGGGGCCCAGTAAGCTATACTGAGAGAATTTTTCAAGCAAATCTACTATCAAAAATAACTACTGAGCATTGAAAATGGTGGAGATTAACTGAATCTCTTGAATTTTGAGAATTTCGGGAAATTATTTCAAAGCAATTTCTAGATTCCATGTAGCCAGCAAATGCTTGTACCTATTCCGGTTAGCTATCTGAAAATTTGAGAAATAAACTACACCCCGATCTCGAATGAAAAACACACACCTAATCAACTACTGTTTCAACAATACATTCTAAATTACCCCCTAAACATAACCTATCAGCACTCCTGAAGAGCTTTCCTCTCTGGACGAACTTAACTCAATCCGTTTTAACACAACCAACCGTAAGAGAAATCACCAGAAATAACTGTATAATTTGAGTGCCAAGCTACACACACAGAAACACATACATACAAACACACAAACACATTCGAAAAAATAACAAGAAACCGAATCCAACCCGATCACAACAAAGCCACAAACAATAGAAAACAAACCAGAAACCGGGCGCAGATTGAGAGGCTTAAGGAATTTCTTGACAAAACTACGCTGGACAAAACGGAAGCGAACAGAAACCAATACAAACGTAAACGTCTGGTATGAATCAACCATTTGATCACGAAAACCCGATTTACCGTTGGACAAAGTGTGAACTACGACACCTTGTAACAAGATTTAGAGAAACCATAGGACGAAGCATAAAAAAAAAGTATATTACTACTGATAAATAATATTAACAGAACAGAATAATGATAAGAAAATAAGAAAACACACATACACACACTGTAGTGCCTGTTCCCAAAAATTCAAAGATATAAACATTAAATAAATGAAGAAGCGGATAACCACAGAGGTGCAGACGAAAGCGAATGAGAAGCAGTGAGCGAGAAAAAAACACTCACACATGGGGAGAAAATAAAACAATAGAAAGCGGAAAAAAAGCGGAGAATGAGAGAAACATGGGCAAACGAGAAAGCGATTGTTGGCTTTCGAAGTTTTATTACGTTTACTGCGAAGAAAATGAATAAGAAGAAAACGTTTCTCCTCGACTTTCCGGCTTTTCTTCGACTAGGGATTTAAGTTTTTGTGCGCTATAGTAGCTGTAGAAGTGTTTGGAAAGCGAGAGGCGATTTACCTATGCTTAGTTCTTATTGCCTTAGTTTATTCGTTCTTTAAGTAACAAGCAAGAAAGTGAAGAGGAAAATTTACAAAATACTTTAGATTTACTGTCGTACCATTTTAGTAGAAGTTCTGTAAGAAAAAGCTATTAGGGCAGACAGAAAATTGATGCAATATTGGTTTTTTTTATTTTGTTGGTCGAAAGATTCTGGTAGAATCCCAGGCTATCAGCCCCGATTACTCGTAGCGCGGAACGGATGTGGAAAGAAAACAAAATAATACACGCACACACATATAATTATAGTAGAAAGCATCGCTTTTGTTACTTTAAGCATATTTAATCCGAATTAAGACGCGAGCAGGAAAGAAGTGAAATCGATTTTACTTAGTATCATAAAAATAAAATTATAAAAACACATCGTTTTGATGGAAAAAGTGTAGATAAAGTGCAAAAAAACAAAAATAATGAATAATATATTTTTCAAAACCCGATAAAACAGAAAGCGAAACAAAATAAGTTGATTTGTTCATACTTTTCTGATTTTTACTCTCACACACACATTGAAAAAATAAGTAAAAAAAAAACAGGAGAAAAAGTGCAGAACTAAACGAGCAAAACACAAACACAAAAACAATTGAAATTGATGTTATGTTGAAGTTTTTCTCTTAAAAGTAAGGTCAAGTTAAGCGAAACAATACAAACTGGATTATTTACAAGTTCTTATTATTGATTTATTTACACCGCAGATAGAGTCAGAGAACGAGCGAAAACGAAAAGAAAAATAGACAAAAACGCACACCGCGCAGCAGGCGAGTGGCGTTAATTGTTAGCTCCTCTTGCGCGAGTGTGCGTCAATCCCCAAGAAACCACCTCTCCACATAAAAACACACACTCACACAAAACATGCAAACAGACACAAGAACCGAGAATTGAACGCAGACTAACATATAAATATTCATATAGCGCAGCAGCTGGACTGGGAACGTAACGTCAGTTTCAATTGGATTTTCTTAGAAACAGGAGGACTACCGCAAAGCAGATGAGTTTTGGGTTTCAAGCATGTCCATTTGAGTTGAAGTTGATTGATATTTTCCGATTCAATTTAAAGAAGAAGAAAAACACACACACACAAAATGGAGAAAAAGTATAACCTTAAACACTTAGAAATGACCAAAATTGACTTCCACACTGCTTTGAAGCGATATTAAAAAGAAGAAGAAAAATTACATTAATAAAGAGAAGTAAAATTATGAGAAACTTTTAGCTGCCTTTAGACCCAAAATCTTGAATGATGATAACACTCTTAAACACTCACATGAGTTGACATAATTTTCTCTTTAATTAAGAATTCCGAAAACAAGAAAAAAAAGAATATTAAAGCACATCGGAGTAATCAATCTTAATGGACATGTTAAACAGAACAGAATATGCAGAAGCAGAAATAAACCGACACTCACACTCACAAACAACACAATTCAAAACAAAACACAACAGTGCAGTTTGACGCAAGTTATGAGAATGCAGAATTTGATACAGTTTTAAAGCAGAATGAAGCAGAAAAAAAATACAACAATAACAACAACAACCACAAGAACATGGAGAGCAAAACAAATTTAAAATGCATATCATAGTTGTAAAAAAACAAAACAAAAGAAAAAAAATCCAATTTTGACGAAAGCAAAGATGAAAAACAGAAGAAAAAAAACATAAGGGAAAACGCTGTAAAAATATTATAATTATTAGATGAGAAGATGATGAAAAGAATGAGAAAAAAAAACGGTGAAAACACACAATAAAAAAGAAAAAAATAAACTTTATCTATTTAATTTACCACCGGTGCGAAACGATCATTGCCGGAAAGAAACCCCCCCGCCAGGAAAAACCCATCCAAACGCAACCTAATCGCAACCCTCCGAATCCTTTTTTTTTCTACCCCCACAGAACCACCTGAATCACTTCTTCTCGACCGGCGGAGGAAACTACTCCCGTGCCACCGGTATCAAGTCGGCTCCGGCCTCAGCGGCGACGGCGGCGGCTGCAGCAGCGGCAGCAGCAGCAGCAGCATCGGCATCGACGACCGGTATCATCGGCTTTCCCGGAGCGGCCGTCGGTGCCATCCCGTTCGTGTTTCCATTTGCGCCGCTCGGGCTGGGCCTGTTCGATACGGATCCGAAGCGGATTCTCAACCTGCTGCACCACCAGTCGGCGCTGGCCGAGGAGGCACTGAGGTGGGTATCGTAGGTTCAAATCTGATCCGCTTAATTGAAATCGAAGTTACCGAAGACTTAACTGGTTGTTAAGCCTTTACAACCTGTCGATTGGAAGAAACAACCTTGAACATTTATTCATTCCAACTGGAACAGTCCTCAAGACATGTTCAATGCATTCATTTGTTCCCGTATCTAATCCACTGCTGTTTTACTCCTCATTTCAAGGGGTTATGGGCGACTCACAGTAGGAAACTGTCCACGGAATGATTTCGTTTTCGAAAATCGGGTATCCCGAATAGAAAATTACCATTAGCTGTATGATCATTATTATACATTTTCCATTCATGTTGTAATCACCATTATACGTATCATCCGTGTATAATGCTGGTATAATGTAACAAACCATTCAAATACATAAATAGCGTATTCTATATATGATAATGATTTCATAAACAAGATATTAACAGTGCCGTATAGCATATCCCTTGCTCATTAATTGTATAATATAACGAAGGAAAGATATGAATTTTGGTCACGATAAACAAAAAAACAGGAAGCTGGTGTAACAATACAATTTTTAGTTTATTATCACAAAATTTATGACTCATGTTATACACTCAGCGAAATAAACTTTCGATATTCATAAGATTGCATTATGATTATTTGCTATAAGAAATCAGTATGAGTTTCATAACTTTACCTTATGAAATATGATGATGTTGCAAAAATAAAAATATTCAGCAACCGGGATTCGAACCTTCAACGTGGGGGTTATGGGTCCAGTGACTTGCCCACTATCATGTATCTACACTTGAAAACCAGAATGCATAAAGGCGTACAAGAACAACGTCTTGTGAAACAAAATCCGTTCATAAGGCAACCTTATGAAATTCAAAAGCATCGTTCATAAGTTGAACCTTATGAAATTCTTAAGATTATTTGGCTGAGTGTAATACTGATCATTATAATATGTGTACAGGTATACCTCGATTTTATGAACCCTCGATTGTATGTACCCTCGATTTTATGTACTTCGATTTTATGGACATTTTACCTCGATTTTATGTACATGGTTTTTCACATGTTTCATTTTTTATTCAAGGACAGTTTTCGTATTATCTAAATTGTTTGTTCCCTTGGAAAGGAGACTTTTTCAATTGCGGGCACTCAAAACTCACTTCCTCAGGTTTTCCAAAATATACAGTGCTGGCGCTAGTACTTTGTTCGAAAAATTCATCGTGGGTATCAGACAGTCTGATCAATTAAATCCAAACCCTACATGATACAAAAATCCTGGGGATGAAGAAGTAGTGATTTAACCTCTGCCTATAATTTTTCAATTAGGTTATATCCATTGATAATATTTGAAATGCTCGTTTTAAAAAGTGTGACAACATATGAATTAATTTAGAGGATTCTAAACAAAATGCTTGACGAAAAGGAGGAGGGTAGTTGTGTTTATAAACACGGTGCTTTTCGATTAATGGCGTGATCAATGAATGTTCCTAATATAAATAACGAGGCAATTCAAGTGATTTTTAAATACTGTACTCAACAGTAATGTTGAAATCATCTCAAAATGCAACTCACTGAGTCATTCAACGTGAGCGAAATCGCCTTCGATTATACAGACAAAAATCGCGCTTGAGATTCTCAGCCGAACTTTCATTATTCGTCTCAAATGAGCTAAACGATGATATCTCCCAAATTGGTCAAAGTTTTGCTTTGGTGGTGTTTCTTATTTTTTGAAGGCGTGATTTATTACTTCTCTACCAGAAAAATAAGAAAACACCCCATTTATGCAATGTAAGCACCGAGGAACAATCAATGAGTAAAACGGAATAAAAAAATCGGGCATGATTGTTATGCTTATGATTTCGTAGAGAAAGAATCGCACTTGATAAAAATCATGAGTTAGATTTGAGATTTCGGTTTTTCAACATCACTGGTACTCAATCAATACTCACTCATCTTTACTCATCTACACTTTTTCCATCATTTTGATCTTGAAACAATGTTTTCTAGTTCAACGGTCAGATTAAATCTGAGTTATGTTGAACATACATCCCATTAGTATCTGATTACCGTGTATTTTTTGACATTTTTGATCGTGAGGAAGTTGTATCATCACTTCTATTTGAACCCGGATTTGTGCAGGCTGTAATCTCTAAAATGGCTTCTGTTCAAATTCCAAAGTTAAAAAGCAACGATCAGGTATTCTTCTCACAGCTAAAGTGAAGATTATCCATGATTTGGAAAATGGACTAACAGTTCAAGATGTTATGGAAAAGTACCACATCAAAAGCACGATCTACTATTTATAACATTCAGCGATCCAAATCAAAGATACTGAACAACATTGCAAATATTCAAGGAAACATTGGTAAGCAAATTGGAGATTCTATTCATAGAAAAGCGCACTCATGTTTATCATTTGCAGCTCATCGTAAGTCTTTCAAATCCGCTCGCTACCCGAAAGTGGATGAGGCGCTTTACCTCTGGTTTTGCAAAAAGGCAACAACACATTCCGTTAAGCCAAGAAATGCTGCAAGTTCAAGCAGTGAAGTTTTCAACGAGTTGGTGGGTGAAGGCAAGTTTCGAAGTCAGGGATATATCGCCAAATTTATCAAAAGACATGAAATTCGTCTTTTGAAAATTACGGGAGAGAAATTATCAAGCAACATTGCCATCGTTGACCAGTTTGTTCAAAAGTTTGCGGCGGATATGCGTTATAATGATTTGCTGCCAAGTCAGATCTTCAACGCTGACGAAAGCGGTCTTTTCTTCAAAAGCACGCCCACAAATACATACGTTGACAAAGACTCGATAACCGCACCTGGAAAGATGGTGAACAAAGAACGTCTGACGTTTATGCCGTGTGCGAACATGGACGGTTCTTTGAAGTTGCCGCTGATGTTTATCGGGAAATATCTAAACCCTCGTGCGTTGAAAAATTTAAAAGAGCTTCCAGTTTTCTATGCCGCATCAAAAAATGCATGGATGACCCGCGTACTGTTCAAAATCTGGTTTTTTGAGCATTTTGTACCGATAGTCAGAAAGTATTTGGCGGAAAACGGTTTACCTATGCGAGCAGTTTTGGTCTTGGACAATTGCTCTGCACATTTTAATGCAGATGAGCTCAAAACGGAAGACGGCGCTATTTGGGCAGTCTTTTTACCGCCAAACACAACAGCGGTGCTTCTACCGATGGATCAGAATGTGATCCAAATGGTCAAATCACGGTACAGACAAATCATGGTGCAGGAGATTCTTGGACGACCTGGAGAATTTCATGACAACGTGAAGAAAATAAATGTTAAGGATACCATCTTTTGGGTTGCGCAATCGTGGGATCTGGTTCCTCAAGCTTCTATTAGAAAATCTTGGAATTTGCTGTACAACCCGGAGGAAGTAGAAGACGAAGATGAGGTGCCTCTCTCTATGATTAAGGAGCGACTTCTGGAAATATCCGCTACAATCACTGCGTCAAACGTTATCGATGAGGAAAATGCTGAGTTTGAAGTCCTCAAAGATTCAGAAATAGTTGAAAAAGTACTCAACCCTACAGCTGACGACGAATCGACGTACAAGATCATGGATTGCAGCGTACCAGATGACGACAGCATGAACATTTTGGATTCTGCTACATAACTTATGTCATGTGATGAATTAAAAATTAAAAATAACAAATAAAACTGACGGATTAGATGCTCAAAATAGCGAATTTAGATATGAATATTCAAAATTAATAAATAGAAAGGACAAATAACATATAATAATAAATAGATAACAAAAACCAAAAAACCAATAACAACAACAAAAATAACGCAAATAAGGTATGACCAACTACAAATAATTTATAACAAATTACAAACAATAAATTATATATAACGAATTACAAAAAACAAATGAAAAATCACAACTTTCTAGTAACATATAGCATATAACAAATCACAAATTGCGAATGACAAGTTAAACATTAGAAATATTTCATTAGAGATTCAAAATAACGAATGTCAAACTGCAACTAAAATATACCAAACACATATAATAAATAATAAACATAATAAAATATTTAAAACTAACCACACACATCTAACATATATCAAAAAGATAATTACAAATAACAAATTCTTAATAACAAAACAAATCACAAATAACAAAACACGAGCAACATGAGACATAACATATTACAAATAACAATTCATAAAATTTAACATGGCATTTGCATTTATGGCATTTGCATTATCTGTAAATGACAGTGAAATAATAA
Source organism: Aedes japonicus (assembly GCA_034211315.2). Lineage (NCBI taxonomy): Eukaryota > Metazoa > Arthropoda > Insecta > Diptera > Culicidae > Aedes > Aedes japonicus. Next base: position 83,651 of record JASCZW010000761.1, read on the forward strand.
CAAATTACAGAATACGAACTACAGATAACTGATCACAAATAACACATAGCAAATGGAGTGGTAAATAAAACTTTAACTAAAACTTGTATATTCTATACATTTTTTATCGAAATAATAAAAAAAATATATTGCTTCGATTTTATGTACAATTCGATTTTATGTACATTTCAAAATCGAAAATGTACATATAATCGAGGTATACCTGTATTTGTAAGGGAGCGGTTTTATCAATCTTCGTGAAGGGTATGTTGCAATTTAATTAAGTAGATTTTACTTTCTACCTGAATTTTAATCCACTTGTGAACAGTATTGTTGACTTTAATAGTATACCTTTGATAGTCAATTGATGAAAGCTCAAATCAAAAAAATCAAAAAAAAATATTTTATGATATAACCATAATTGAACGATAACACCTAAAGTAAAACTGCAGAAAAAAATATTATTCACAAATTATTTACTGTATAATACGCCGGAAATTTTGCTCGAGAAAAAGTAATTTTTTGTATGGTAACGATACTTAACAACCTATTAGTGTTATGGTAAGATCTTGATTTACCATAACATATATCATCGTTATGATACACTTTATCTTCAGTTTATAATTGTTGGAAGATAACTTGAATAATTATGAAACGATAAATGGTAAAATACCTTTAAAATACTTGTTTATTCGGGATGGAAATTGAAAGTTCCGTGTGGAGAGTGACAAATACCCTAGTAAGCCATGAATTATTATGTTAAATAAAAAAATTTCATTCAGTTTTGTTACAACCTACCAACTAGACGTGTTTTTCAACAGTTTATGGACCTAGAACAGGCTCCATAGCCACTGAACAAACAAGTAGTGAAATGTTTTCAAGATTTTTTCACTGAAAATACAATTCCTTTATGAAGATGGCTGAACCCGGATAAGGCAATTCGCTGGACAAAGACAAACCTTGCCTATGGTGGAGCGACTCAAGGGCTGGGAGAACTATTCGTCATGAGCATTCGCAACCTAGATGATGCTCATCCCCGAAGGTATTTGGGATATCGTGGAGCGAGATGGCGAAGATCCAATCGATCGAACGCCGATACCATCTGCCTCAGGGTCGAACCCGCGAGTTAAAACTTGGTGCAGGAAGCGAAAACGGCTCAAGAAGCGTGAATTAACTTAAAGACTGTGTTTCAAGATGACGGCATACCGAGGTGAGTTGGTGTGCTGCGAAAACTGACCAGTATCCGCCATTCGGAATGCTCTTCGGTAGAGCAAAACGTTAACGAACTGATGTCAACTAGCCACAAAAGCTGTCTGAGGTTGGCGTCAAAGTCGACGACACTAGTGTCATGCGGATGAGATTCGCAGAGATGATGTTTTTGGAGATAACTTAGAGATAAGTTTGAATAGAATTCCATAGAAGTTTCAATGAAACTTATTAACGTTTTTATTGAACTTTATGTACAGCGGACTTTAAGGGTGTTTGAACAACGCTTCACAAAATTTTCATGCTTCTGATATAGAAAGCCTTAACTTATTTCAGAAAAAATCTTAGAAACAATTGAAGATAATTTATGAGAGGTTCAAAAAGAACTTCAAAATAGTTCGGAGGAAATATTACGAAAAACTGAAAAAAATTGCACAATTTTGAAACGAAAACTTTAGGATGTTGATATTTTTTTTTCTTTTTTGTCGGGTGTATTATCACTGCGACCAATATTTTGATCTATTGTGATACACAACTTATTTTTCTATACCATTTCAATGTGATAAGCTTCTACGAGAAGTAACCATCATCGCATAATTAAGAGTCTTATCCCAGTAAGGAATAATGTGTCGTACAAAACGCAATACCTTACGAGGGCATAGAGACCGTATTTCAAAAGGCTGTAAAAGTCTCTTATCGAAAAAATTCCTTTTTGTGCTAAAAAGTACAGCACAGTTGAAAAATAAATGTTCAGAGGTTTCGCATTCCTCATTTCGAAAGCGACAAATATCATCTCAGACTTTATCCATTAGCGTTAGATGATATTTAACAATACAATGTCCTGTAATTAGGCCTGTGTATGTGCACGGGTCATTGTTTTTTGACAAAATGAGAAGTTTCTGTGTATTCGATATGTTAGGCGTAATGAACTTCTTAGACTGCCGGGCAGTGGTGGTTATATTCCAGTTTGTAATCACCATCTTCTTTTCCCAGTTTCTGAGTTCCATTTTGATCGCGCATGCAGAGACTCCGCAAAAGGGAACGTCCACTAATAACGTCACGCAAAAAATGACCCCCCCCCCCCCTTGTCACGTTTTTGTATGGACCTTCAAATTTTTTTTGTATGGATCGTCACGTTTTAACAAACCCCTCCCCCCCCCCTTTACTGCGTGACATAACTAATGGACCTTCCCAAATGGCTCTGGGCCTAGAAATGGCTTAGAGGATCCAGCTCTAGCTAGTTCATCGTTACCATCGATTCCACAATGTCCAGGCACCCAGTAAAGATTAACTGTATTATTAATACATAGCCGTTGAAGTGAAAGAAGACATTCTTATACTAGTTTTGATGTAAATGTAAAAAAAATCAATGCAATGCTTTACTATCAGTGAAAATACATAAATTTGCATGTTGATAATTCCTTTTTAAGCAAAGGGAAGCACATTCCACAATTGCTTGAATTACAGCCTGGAAGACGGTTGGCCTGAACAAAATTAAAAAATTAACTCCAGGACCTGTCACCCCAGCTCCTAATTGATCATTTTGTTTTGACCCATCAGTATAAAATACGATAGATCCAGGACGTATTTGTGGTCCTCCTGCCACCCAAACAGTGCGGTCTGGTTCTATCACATTGAATGAACGAATAAATTTTAATTGCGTTTCCATCCAGTCGTTTTGACTGTAAGTAATGGATTTGAATGTCATTTAATATACTTAAATGTCTTCTGATGTTCCCATCAAGGAATGATTAAGGGGGGATATACAGTTAGATCGAGAAAATAAACTCATTTTTGAAAATTATGTTTCAAGGGGAAGTTTTTACTCAAATCATTCGATTTTTTTTTATAATTATAAGTGTATCCATGTAGTGTACTAAAAAAAATTCAAATTTTTCCCAATAAAATGGCGGCCAATAAAAAAAAAAGTCAATGAGATGAAAAAGTCGTTGTATTTTGCTTGTGCTGACTCTCCTGGTCGCGGTTTTGATCTGAAACCTAATTATTCAAAAAAATACATTAATTACATTTACAGTTAGTAGATGAATTTAAAAAAATAGTATAAAAAATATATTTGCATTTTTGGCGTAACTTTTTTGAAAAACTCCACATTTTTTCCGGCATTTTATTACTTTTTTTCATATTTAATAACAAAGTATTATAATAATTTTTAATTCACATAAAATGTAATACTATAATAAAGAAATCCTATAAGTTTCAACTTAATCGAATTATTATTTTTCGAGATATCACCGGCATAAACTCCGAAAATGCTGTTTTGAGAAAAACGCGTTGAAAGTTTTAATTACCGGTCTGCGCGCGAAGAAGGCGTCTTCGCAAAACGATAAAACGAAACACTTGGAGTTCGAATTTCGAAAAAAAAGGTTTCAGGAGCGTATTCTACGGGAAATTTACTAACCTTTTATGCAAAAAAAATACTGAAATTTTTGGTCATTATAACTGTATATACCCCCTTAAGTTCGTTTGAGACGAAGCACACTTTTTTCGGCTTCCAATTGAATGAACTGCTGCAACGGAAGAAGATTTAGAATTGCATCTAATGCTACGCATCGTACCAGTTGTGGACAAATTAGGGGAGGATGGTACAAAATGCACCGTTTAAGCAATATTGTGAATTTCTAGGTAATTGAAGCTGAAATGTAGGAATAAATTATTGAGTATGGTGCATTACGATGTTTTCGTTGTAGATCAAATGTGATTTTAATTCTAAACGATGGTTTTTCATGATATATAAAACCTTTTCCAATATGATGCCAAGACGACTTCAGGGTAAAACGCCCGTTTTATTGCTCAATATGCACCCTAAAATTGGGTTAAAACGCACCACAACACTGCACTATGGTACGAATGAACAAATTTCCTGACAAAAATCGATAACTCAAAAACCATTAACTTTAGACAGATGATGTCTTCTGGAGATTTAATTTAAAAAATAAGATCTATCTTTTGATTTGGGTGGTGACTAGGTTGGTCCTTTTATACTGATAATAAAATTTTCAACTTTTTATTCATATGATTTAGAGGTTTTTTTCGCTTGTACAGAATTGTAGATATTTTAATTTAATGAAACTTTGCATATGTAAATACATAAATATAATTAGAAAAATGTACATAAAATGATGTAAATAAATGTAAGTAAACAAATGTGAATGTGTTAACACAGACAAACATACATGACACTTGCAGTTTCTTTCATCGATTACGCATTGAACATCCACTTCAAATGTTTCTTAGTTGGTAATATCGCCACAGATAGCGCGTATACTCGATTTTCCTACGTTTAACGTTAACACACTACCGCCATTTATTCAGCTCAATCATCCATCACAGTGTGCTGAACAGAACGCGCAGGTGTATTAGTGACGATGATTTGTAATGTCAAATGTTCGATACGTTATGTCTGTTTGTCTGTGATATATTTTTTTATTAAAAAAAGGAAATGGATTAACATAAAAATATCATAAAGAAAAAGTTAATGGTTTTCGAGTTATCAATTTTTGTCGCGAAATTTGTCCATTCGTACCATAGTGCACTGGTATATTGTGCACCACATTAATGGGATAGCATGCACCGCTAGTAAAAAGTAAAAACACAGCTATAAAAAGTTACTCATTAGATGTGTAAAGTTGCAACACATCGCCACGTCCTCTTAGCTCTGTTTGGTTGTCAAGCAGCCAATGGCTATAGAATAAAGACGTTACGCAACACGTTGTGATATGTTGCCAATTCCTCATAGTATACACGCTTAGAAAAAAGTACCCAAAGGAGCAGTTAAATGTGGGTAGCACGTTGGGTTTATTTGTGTTTATCTACCATTGGGTTCAAATTACTTACTTTTGAGTAGAATTTTAACAGAAGTAAGTTTTGTATACCCAACATTGGCTTCATACATTTAACCGCTCCTCTGAATATTTTTTTCTTAACGTGTAGACGTATACATAACGACAAAGTGCGTTTTGCCCCAGTTTTAGTTTCGCATGCTTTTGTCTAAATATTCTGAAAATACGTGGAATTATAGTGAAGTTTTGACACTATCTTGATGTTTTGTTGTGTGCGATATATGTGAAGTGGATTTATTTTAAACCATGGATATTAACGCTTGTTAAAAGCTTATTTGAATAACACTATTTTTTACATGTGAGCAACAGTCGGGACAATTTCTTCAATTTTGATCATATTTGGTGTATATAGTGCCTTAGCCTACTACCAAATTATGAGTTATGCTGTTTTTTTTTAAATTTGATAAAATATAATTCCATTAAATCTATAGTTTTAAAGATTTGAGCATATTTATTGAGTGGGTCATTCTACCCCACCAGTGCGTTTTGTACTGTTCTCCCTACCCATTCCTTGAAGGTTTTCTAGCACAATTTTAGGCCCTGGCGAGAGGCCATCTGACAGTTAACCGGAACATTCGCCATGACGGACGGAAACATGCGTGTAGGCATGTTTTTGTGTTCTTTCTTCGATTTATTTATCAATTCCTCCTCAGTTTTCGCGACAAAATTGTTGGAGTAGATCTTACGATGGATCAGAAATTCGTAATGGGACGCAGCTGGGGGACGGTGGGCGGGTTCGCCGACCTGGGTACCACATCGATATTCAGCCGCTCCATCACCTTCAACGATCGCTTCGAGTAGTGGGCCGACGCCGGATCCGGCCAGAACATCGCGTCTTCGCCCTAATGGTATTTCTTGATGAACGACGCAACTTCCGGCAGGCATTTCGTACTATAAATTTTCCCGTTCACGGCCAGTCCGGAGAGAAAGAAGAGCGGTTTTGTCATCCCATTGTCGCTGATTGTCAGCCACAACAGCACCTTCTTGGGGAACTTGGTGTGTGAAATGATCTTCAACTCGGAGCTCACTTCCTTCGTGGGGGAAGTAAAATACGAAGTGCCCTGCCAGTCGTTGCCATCCAGGGTGCGATAGGTCTCGTCATCCATCACCATCGCCATGTCGCGATTCGCCGGGAAAATCGAGTTGAGCGTCTTATTCAGCCGCTGCCGTTGCGTCATTGCTTGCAGATCCAAAACCAGTGGACGCGACTTCCGCTTCCTGACATGTATATTCATGTTCACAAGGTACTTTTTCACTGTTTGGCCGGTTGAGCTGACCTCCCGGCCAAGCGCACGCAGCGATGTAGCCACTTTTCCTTCGGTCTTCCTTTTCAGCATCCTCTGGAGCTTCTTGTCGCTCAGGGTCGTCGACCGTCCGGAACCGGACTTTCTTTCGATGTCCGTTTTCGATGCGGCGGTGTGCCGTTCTTTGCACGCGAACACTTTTGAAAGGGGTTGCTTCACTGTTTTTGCCATCACGATTAAAGTTCGACTGATAGGGGGGGTTACTATGATTGATGCTGCATGGGTAGTTTCAACAATGCGGGTGAAGGTAAACCCATGACAAATCTACAAATTTTGTAATATTTTTTTAATGCGAACGTTATCCAGTGGATCAATCCCCATTTATTAAGAAAAGTTATTTCACTTAAATATAGTGCATTTGTTGCTTTATCTTTGATCTGTATTAAGTGTGAATTCTATTTTAGTTTGCAATCTAAAATTACACCCAAATACTTAACCTTAGATGAGAGCGTCGTTAAAGTTCCTTTCATGTGGAGGTCATGCATTTTGAATATTCTTTCTTTTTTTTGGTAAATGGAACTAGGTATGTTTTCTGGGGGTTTATTACCAACCCTTATCCTTGCACAATTTAATCGCATAGTTTAAAGCATGTTGCGTTCTCTCAGTAATTATACTATCATTTGTTCCTCGAACTATAATAACGATGTCATCAGCAAACCCTATAACTTCAAAATCCTTGTGATTCTAGATTTGTCAGTAGGTCATCCACCACTAATGACCAGAGAAGAGGCGATAGATAGCCTTCTTGTGGACACCCTTTTACTACTTCACAGATATAGACGCACTACCGAGCTCTGTTGATGCTTCACGTTGCAAACTGACACCTGTTCAGAAGACTATTTTTCATATAAATTGTTTTAATATGATGATCAATAAGCTTTTCCATTATTTTAACTATTATTGACGATAGGCTTAATGGTCGAAATGATTTAGGAGACGTCATAGACGTGTTAGCCTTCGGAATAAAAAAAACACGCACTTGACGCCATGATGTTGGAATATAGTCAAGTATTAAACGTGCTTTTAACATATTCGTAAGACATGATGTTAGTAATCCATTACTTTTTTGTAAGAAGGTTGGATATATTCCATCTTCACCAGGTGATTTGGTCGGATCAAATTAATGAATTGCCCAGTCTTCTTTCGGTATAGAAAATATGTTATCAGCTATGTTTATTGAATTAGTCAAAGATGTTGGAAAGCTTTCGAGGATTCTTCCTATGCTAATTTCATTCCTCTGATGTATTTCTCCATGATGACTACAGCACTGTGATTTGTTTTTATCATTGTTTCCGATTACTACTGAACAAGGAAAATGTGTCTGCATCATGACTTCCAAAGTTTCAAATCCGTTAGAAGTAAGGCAGTCATTTGCTTTTTTAACATTGCCTCAGCCATATTAGTATAATCTCTCGAGAGGACTTTTTGCAATACCACGATTTTCGTATTTCGCTGTTGTATTCTGTTAGAGGAATTCTATATTGATTTATTGATCCCATTTCATGGTTCTCTTTGCTCTATTAAATATTATTCTAGTCTTTATTCCTAGTCTAGTTTATTCCACCAAGATACATCTCTACTAGTGGAACGCAAGGTAACAGCTCGCCATTTAAGTAAAATCGCTTACCAGTGAGCCATCTCTTCAGGTTTGGGAACAAATAGAAGTCACTGGGGGCAAGTCTGACGAATACGGTGGATGGGGAACCAATTGATACCGAATTTCATTCAATTTTGCTTGAGCAATTGAGGATGAATGCCACATGATAGATTGTCGTGCACACTTTTTCTCTGGAAATGCGGCCGTTATTTCTGGACTTCATCTTTCAAACGATCCAATATCGCTGCATAGTATGCGCCTGTTATGGTTTTACCTTTTTCAAGATAGTCGATGAATATTACACCTTGCGCATCCCAGAACACGGAGGCCATAACCTTTTCCGCCGATTGTTGCATTTTCGGGCGCTTCGAAGTACTTTCGCCCGGTGAAACCCACTGTTTTGCCTGCTGCGATGACTCCGTTGTGTAGTAATGGATCCAAATTTCACTGCATGGTTATGAATCGGCGCACAAACTCCTTCGGATTGCGTGTAAACTTGCTTAAATTCTCCTGAGAGGTTGTAACACCAATGCGTTTTTGATCCATTGTAAGCAAACGCGGCACCCATCGCGCGCAGAGCTTCTTTATACCCAAAACGGAATGCATGATGTTGCCAACTCATTCCATTGAAATGCCTAAAGCCTTAGCTAGCTCTCTCAATTACACTTTTGGATCCTCCAATACTATATCATGGAATTTATCGACGTTCTCTGTTGTAATGACCTCATTTGGGCGTCCAGAACGCAGTACGTCAACGGTGCTCGTACGGCCACAACGAAAATCAGCAAACCACTAATGAACCATTTGAATCGACGGAGCAGAGTCGGGAAAATACTTACCCAACTTGGCTTTGGTTTCGGCAGCCGTTTTCTTGCGTAGAAAATAGTATTTTATCAAAACTCGATACTTGGATTATTCCATTTGCAAAAAAAATGCTGATCGGTCTCTTCTCACTGTTGTCACTAATGAATGCGTGGACAGAAATAGCTGAAATTTTGACAGCCGTCCTTTAAGGAGTGAGGCTCATAGAAAATGGTTCACATTGGCGATTATCAACGCCATCGGTAGGAAATTAAAGGGACTTTTCAGGCAGCCTAATAGATCCCAGTTTGTTTTTCTAGGATTACGATAAATATCTGTTGATAGTTTGGCTGCTTGATATTAAAACAATATGTGTTGGTGGCCAGACAATGAAGTTTCATTTGATACCTGCCAGTTATAGTTTCTGATATATTAGCACTACAGAGAGTCAGATCTAAGACTTCCTCTCTTACTGAATTTACAAAGGTTGGTTCACATCCTTTGTTATAAATATCTATATTATTGCTTATTATATATTCTAGAAGGAATTCACCTCTATTATTAACATCAGTACTGTTCCATACTGTGTGATGAGCATGAGCATCACATCCAATAATAAATCCACAAAATCTATAACATCAGGTGGAGGAATTTCTTCCATATCACCAGGGAAATAGTATGTTGATAAGTTAATTCCCTTTGAACTTATCAACATACTATTTCCCTGGTGATATGGTGGCACAGAATTTCAAAATAAAAAAGTAAATTTCAAAATGAGCTTCATAATAGTTAGGAGAAAACTTCATCGTTGAAAAGAGAGCTTCAGCTTTTGATAGTCTCTCTTAGAAGGCTTCGGAACAAAATTGGCGAAAAAGTCAAAATAATTCAGAGTGACATTTTGGGAAGCTTGGAGAGAGTTTTCCAAAAGTTCGTAAAGAGCTTGAGAGTTTGTAGAAAATTTGAAAACAATTCGAAAACAACTGTGGATAGAACACAAGTTTGAACAAAACTGCAAAAAAGTTCAGAATTGGTTTCAATGAGTTGAGCGAGAACATTTTGAACAATAGGGGTCAATTATAGAAGTCGAGTCAAGCAAAATTGTGCATTACAGAAGCCGACTGAATCTGACCGAGTTGGCAACCGAACTCGACTGTTAACTGTACTGTTGAAATTTTCCAAAATGTCATTGAACTATTACACCATCCTTATTAAGGACTTTCATCAATTTGGTGTTTATTTTTTGCAGAATCAATTTTTTTATTTTAATATTTGGAGGATTCTCGAAAACTTCTGCTAAACTTCAGGGAATTTATCTTAACGATCAAACGAGGCGAGATGGAAATTAAGGAATTGAAATTCCTACATGAGTTTGTCTTCTCATAGTACGATGCGAACCGTTGGAAAGATGGTGTTTACCTTCTTTTAAGAAAATGTCCTTGAGCAATGAATTGCATTATGGTCATATGAATGATTTTTGTACAGACTGATTCTTCGGTTTGTCAGTAATTAGCTGTTGAATTTTATGGAAGCTCTATCCTGATCTTCTGCAAAGCATTTTGCTGAAAATCTGGGAAGTTTCGTCCTGAACTTTAAGCAAGTTTCCAAATGAACTTATTGGCATGAGGATCGCTCCAGATTTTCTTTAAAATTCACAACTAACAACCCAACATAACCTTTCAGAAACATTTGGTAAGTTGCTTTCCTGAAAGTAACCATCTGAACTTCTGATAAGTCCCATTCCGAACTGCGAGCAGAGTTTCTCCAAAAATTTCTTGGAAAATCTTCTTAAACTCGTTGGAAGCTTCTCCCTGAACTTCAGCGAAGTATTCTCCTGAACTTCGGGGAAGTTTGTTTCTGAATTTCAGAGAAATTCCTGCTAGAACTGCTAGGACGTTCACCCTATACTTCTGGAAAGTTTGTTTCTGATTTTCTCAGAAGTATCTACCTGAACTTCGAGAAAGTCTTAGTCTGAAATTCAGGAATGTTCGATTTTCTAAACTTCAAGTAAGCTCTCTAGCACTTCTGTGTATCAACATTCAACCCTAGGAGTGGACAGCAGTTTTCGCTGGAACCAAAGATGTGAAGAGAAAGAATTGGTAAGAGCACGGCAGGTTGTGAAATTGAATAGAAGTAGTTGAAATTGAGCGAAGGACATGTTTGAAAGGAGACATCCGATCAATCCGATGCTTGATCGGATGCTGCCTCGGAACTTCTAGGAAGGTCTATCGTGAACTTTACAGGAGTTCTTTACTGATTTTTTTTGAGAAATTCTTACTTGAAATTGCAGGCTCTCTGGTAAGTTTCTTCCTAAAATTCGGGGAAGTTTTTTCGTTAGCTTATTCTTTCTAAGCCTCTGATAAGCCCAATCCAAAACTTCGAGGAAAATTGTACGGAAAATTTGGTAAAGTCCTCTCCAGAATATCTAGGAAAATTCCCTTAAACTTGTTGGAAATTTCTGCCTGAACTTCTGAGAAGTCCTCTTTCCAACTTTTGTGAAGTTGGAAGTCCTGAACTCCAGGGATGTTTGTTCCGGAACTATTGAAAAATTCTTGCTCAAACTACTAGAAAGTACTCCCAATGCTTCTGGAAAGTTTCTTTCTTTTCTTCGTGAACCTTGAGAAATCCTCATTTTGAAATTCTGAATTGTTCTCTTCTGAATATTTGGAAAGCTCTCTAGCACTTCTGGAAAGTTCCAACTTATCTTTTGGGAGTTTCTTCCGGAACTTCTAAAACGTCCTTTTCGGGTTCTCTCCTGAACTTCTAGCACGTATCGTCCTAAGGTTGGTGGAAATTTGTTCTTGATTTTTGAGAAATTATAGGCAGTGTCCTCCCAGGTTAGTTTCTTCCTGGAGCAGCACAGGGATGTGTTTTTCCTGAACTTCTGGAAAGCTCCATCATGAATTTCGGGCAAGAACTCCAAAACCTCTGGAAAGTTACAAACTTCCAAGAAGTCCTCCTTAAACTCCTTCTTGAAGCTCTAAGAAGTCCTCTCCTGACGTTTCTTCTGGCAAGTTCTTTCCTGAACTTCTGGGTCCTGAATTTTATGGGATATTCCTTGAACTTTACTTCTGAGTAGTTTCTGACTGATCATAGGAGAAGTTTTTTTTTCGAGGAAGTCTCTTCCTGAATTTCTAGAAATTGTCTTTCTGAAGCTCTGGGAAGTCTTCAGCTGAAATTTCTAGCATGGTCCTTGAATTCTGTATAGTTTCTTTCTCTACTTTTAGGATTTAAGGACTCCAAATTTAGTGGCTCTGCTTCTGGGGGTGCGGCACATCTAAATTTAATCCAATCAATCTCGTTAGCGACTGAAACTTTGAACTATTTTTAACTACCCTGGCATCTAACTATATTTACTTGCGTGCTGGGAGTTCTTGAAATGGGTCTAAAATCGCCCTACTTTGTGAACAATTCCTTAGAGTTTAAACATATGTACTTACATAATCTCAATTTCTCGTTCTCTTCCACAATAGATACCGCAACCTTTTGCTTGGAACCGGTTCCGGCACACCCGGCCCGGATCGTGAATCATTGAATCTTCAAGCGGCTATGGCGGCAGCGGCTTCAGCAGCGGCAGCATCGGCTACGTCCCCGAAAATCTCCATCCACGGCAGCAAACCGGACGACGAACAACCTTCCACATCACGCCGATCGGAGAGCTCTTCCGGTGCTAGCACCGCCAGCACTACCATCACATCACCTCCACCGAAAAGCGACATGATACGGGTACGGGAAGGGCTCACCAAAGACGGTTTCCACAACGGCATAGAGCTTTTGCTCCGCAAACCGTCGACGATAGCGCTGGACGAAGGCCCGTGCAGTCCTGCCGATCTCTCGCTGTACTCTTCGCTGATTAAGGCTTCCAGTTCACCGGTTGCAGAACCGGTTGGGAATCCAGGAGGCGTCCAAGACACCAAGTGTCACATCTGCATGGCAAACTTCCCTTCGGTTTGGCTTCTGGAGCAACACTCGGCCCTTCAGCATCCACATCTGACGATCCATGACGATAAACCGTATCTCTGCGGACTATGTGGACAGAAGAGTCGGTATACCTGCTGCCGTTACAGGACGGTGTTGTCGAAGCATCGGGAACAAGGAAGCCGTAGTCGTGTTCCGGGCGATAAGCTGTTCACATGTGATGTCTGCGGAATGCAGTTCCGTTATTTGAAGTCGTTCAAGAAGCATCGGTTGAATCACGCTTTGGAAAGATTGCATGGGAAGAAGGACAAGGGCGGAGAAAGCGAACAGGTTTCCAGTACTAACGAAAGTGATAGCGTAGATTTGCGCGGGTTGATTCGGGATGAAGAAAATATGAGTGATAATGAGGAACAGGATGATACGGTTGATTCGATGAACGTTGCAACGGGTACGGATGGTCCGAGGGAGTTTGTTGTGGATGAAGGACAGGGAAAGATTAGTAGCTCGATGATGGAACGGGTAGCGTCGGAATTTGAATTTAAGAAATATCAATCCGCCCATCGCATGGAAGCCGAGTCCAGCAGTAGCAGCAACAGCATTCCGTCTACTTCGTCTTCGCTCAATCAGACGTTGAACAGTCTGATCAACGCTGAATCCATTCCACATCACCATTTGTTGGGTTTGAATCCGCAGGAGCAGTCCATTTTGAATTTCCTGCGCGTGGATGCTGCTGAAAAGAACCGGGACCGACGCTTTGCATGTCCGTTCTGTGGAAAATGCGTTCGCTCCAAGGAGAATCTCAAATTGCACGTTCGCAAGCATACCGGTGAGCGACCGTTCGTCTGTCTATTCTGCGGCCGAGCATTCGGTGGCAAGTCGGACCTGACCAGACATCTGCGCATCCACACCGGCGAGCGTCCGTATCATTGCGAAGCATGCGGCAAGTGCTTTGCTCGGGCAGACTACCTGTCCAAGCATCTGACCACTCACGTGCACAATACTTCGCCACGCTGAGAGGAGGGCCGGCGGAGGAGACGGATGGTCCTCTGTCGGAAGTGAGGTCCTTCGGGAAACGCAAGGCAGCGAATGGGAATTTTAGAAGAGAACTCTCATCCACACCCACACAAACACTAAGGCACATACATACACACGAGTACAGTACAGAGTGTTTACAACCTACAAAAGTGACAGCAAACAAAGCAATAATTCACCGAAATGACTGCACACAAAGTATGAAACAAATGTAGATTTTTATCGATGTCTTATTTCACACTCAGCAAAGAAAAAAAAACAAGAATAACAATGGATATAACCCTATAACTTTAGTGAATGCAAAGCAAAACCAAACACTAAAACAAGAAACTCAACGAAGCAAGTCAAGCAAGCAGCACCAGCTGCGAAGAGAAATAAGAAAACAACTTTACCTCAGTAAAACTAAAGAGATATGTAACGAAAACCACAGCGATAGCAAACAAACTCACACTTACTCATTGATGTATTGAAGAAATGGCAGACGGAAAACAGTGGAAACAAATTTTGGTTTCATCTAAGCGTTATGCGTAACTTACTTAGAAAAAAAACTGACACGCACGCAAAACACACACCCACAAGCAAACATAAGCAAAATAGAAAATAAAAACATACTCACTCGAACGCAGTAGGCGACGGTGCCTACTCGGATGTGACATTTTCGTTCTGCAAGATAAAACAAAAACTGCGAAATGAGAAAAAGAAGAATCCGCAATTACAAGTCTGTGATTTTATGTCATTAACTATTGCGAATATTTAGAAGCCAACAACAGAACCCCCAAAAACTAATAAACACACAATGCACACAAACACACACTCACTCACACGTACACAACTTTTGCGCGAAAAGATAACAAACCACTGATGTTCATTTTCTATTGTTTTTAGTTTTTGCGTTTTGAAATATTCCGCGAAATGGCCGGAACGATATTATTGTCGATTATTTTAGCGTTTTTAAGTGAAGCCGTTACCGTATTTGTTATGTTTTGGATGATTAGGGCAGACCGAATTGTTTTTAAGCGTAAGTTCCGTTTTAAGCCGCCAACAACGGACAAACTAGGTTGAAAGTTTTTATTGAGAAAAGATTGTCTAAAAACTGAAATCTATAGTATATACACAAGAAAATATTTAAGCAAAGGTATAGTAGCAAAAAAAAACTGAATGTGATTGTTTTCTATATATTCAACAGATTTAAACTATTTATACTTATACAACAAAGACAGATGCAATAGCGTTTTACAATAGACTTTTACAGCCGTAAATGAATCAGGTTTTTAGTTAATTTTTTACTCTATATTTATAACAAAACAAGTTTTAAACAACAATCAAATAGTCGGGCGGCGTTCGTCGAGGGGGGCGGCGCCAGTTTGAAAAGGTTTTCAATTTTCCGAGACCAACTCAAGTTGGGTGCAGCGAACTTAAGACAAAAACAACAAAATTAAAAACAACCCACAACAACCACATACAACGAAAAGCGCAAGCGGAAGAAATAGTTTATCGTTTTGGTCTAAGGCATTACGTTGAAATACATATGTAGAAAACCGTGCGAGAGATGCAGGCGGGCAGCAAACCAACACACTCAAACGACCGAAACAATTTTATAGACGTTTTCCTTCCTAGCAAACAAAGTAAAACCATTTTAAATAATAAAGAAAAAAACAATTTCACTGTGCCAAATTAAATGTACCTCAGTAATAAACAAGAGATAAATAGTGTGTAGAGCAGAACTCACAACACTGACACACAATATGAAAACACACACTGCTCCACAAAATGTGACACTGACACATCCACACACTCACAAACACACATAAAAATACACGAAACTAAAGTTCATCGGTTTGTTACTTAAAAATATAAAAAATAAAGTATAAATGTCTACCAGAGCAAAAAAAATTGCAACTATTCGAGCGATGTAAACATTCTAACTTGTCCTAAATTTCACTTAATTTATGGTAAACCGTAAGCGAAAGCCATGAAAAAAAAATCAATACAAAAAATTCTCGGTGTGGTGAAACAAAACAAAACAAAAAACAAAAACTAAGCATTTTATCCAATCTAGATTTGTGATCATTCGTGGAAACAAAAAAAAAGTTGAAGAAAAATTTAAACAAAAACAAATTAAGCAAAAAAAAAACAAGTATCTTTGGTGTCGTTTTCCTAACAAACAAAACAAACAAAAAAAAAAGAAACAAAAACAAACACACAACCGCATACTTTACTCTACTCGACTGCTGCATGAATCGCACCCCAGCAGCAAAGTGATTGTGAGAACAAGTTTTAACAGAAGAAGAAGAAGCAGCAAAAAAACGAATAATATCCTGTGAATGTGTATGTATTAACGTGAAGCAAACAAAAATAACAAAAGATTACAAGTAAGGTGTCGTTTGTAATTAGGATGAACGAAGAGATACAGTTTATGAATATTTTTTTGATCCATCAATTCAGTTTATTTCGACATGAACAGTATTTTTGAGTTTTTTCTATTGATTTACAGTCCGTAGGATCTTGATTTCTCGAAACACGCACAATTTTAATAGCATCTATATTTGGAGATCGGTTTCCGTTGTGGCAGCTGAGAGGTAAGAGATAGTTTTTATTCAGAGTAGACTGTCAAAGATCATCTAGGTTATCAAAAACGAAAAAAAAAATACGAACGGTTATCGAAGAAGGACGACTGGTGGAGTTTACTTTTTGACGTATGAGTACGTCTTTGTTTTCTATACTGGGCCACAATTTAAAAAACAAATCAAATCGCGACCGTCATGAAAAGTGGTCAGGTTTTGAGCGTTGAAATCTCAGTAGTTTCTCCAAAGATTTGCAAATCAATGGGAAATATTTCTACGAATCAATTCTAATAGACGATATTGTTGATTCCAGGCTACAAACGATTGAAAAATTCATAAATGTTAAGCATTGTCTTGAAAAGTATATAAAAAAAGAATTGTACAATCAAAATGGCTTACATTTAGTAGCGTACTCAAGTAACATTACCAAAACCATCCAGGTTTATTGAGTTTTATTTAAGTTTCATTAAAGCTACTAGAAATCAATTTACTTTTATTATGGCACCAAGAAGTGCCAATAGGTTTTATATTTTAGCCAGGTTTATGAGTTGTTTACAATGATATTAAAATCTTATTTTCTCAAATTCCTTTAACTCCTATCAAAGGTTTTTATTTCGACTTTATGAACTCGAAAAATGCTGTTTTAAAATGCCATTTTAGGACTTATTCATATTATCTTATTATGGGCAGTTGAAAAATCATTTTAAAACCATTTTGCCTCCAGTGAATGCATTAAACGGCAATTTGGCATTGTGGGTTCAAAAACGGCCAAAAACATGACCAAATATTGGATTTTTGGCAAAACTGTGATTTTTTTCCAATCGCCATATAAAAATAAAAGGAATAATTGGAATGTGGAAAAAAAAATTCACCAAAATTCAAATTTAATGCAAATGAACTGTAGATTCTCCGATCTTTCCATGAATAAAAAGTCTCCTACGATATTCAACTACATCACATGTAAGAACAAACATACCTCTACCAGGTGCTGCTTTCAATTCGCGAGAGTGTTTTATGATTCGAGAGAAATCTTCATTTAAACACAGAGAACAGACGTTCATCTTCGGTCTGCTACTCGTGTAAAACTTTAAACCGACATTTCAAATGTATGTCCTTATGCTCCTGCTATGCGGCGCTGCAGTTGTGCGATAACAGTCATGTCAATGTTTATCAACAAAAAGCCTAGCACATCACCTGAAAAGTTTTGTTTGTTTTTCTCTGCACTTGCTTTTAATACCGGCTGCCCATATTTACTTTTACACACGTTTTTTCAAGAAAAGGTATGTGAACATCAATGTCTGTTCTCTGTGGTTTAAAGTCATTGTTTACAATTCGCTTTAAGGCCCTGGTCATTAATTTCTTAGCGAACTGTTGAATGATACTCTGCCTTCTGCGATGATGGCATAATTGCAAGTGCAAGTTCTATCGACCTCAGCTGCAAATGTTAATCCAACAAATATTCTATGTTCAATGGGCAATCTGCTTCTTAAGCTAGAAAATAGCTTATTCAGACCTTAATCAACTCATATTTTTGTTTTTGGGAAGCCAAAGAGAAAATCGATTACAAAAATCGACCAACAGTCATCGGACCCTTTTCTTATGTTACGCTTGGAATCAGTAATCTCGCGTAACATTTAGAAAAAAAGGTTATTCTTGATCGCCCCTATTCATTGACTTTTTATTTTGTTTACCAAGGCAAAACAAGCGATTTTTTGCCTCTGATCGCCGCTTCGAAAGACATTGTTTGTTCGAGCATTTTAAATGTAATTATATGCAACATACTTTCACAGCACCAATCGACTGCAAAGTTAAGCTGCGTCCCAATTCGCGAATTAATTTTAATTTTACTTGACTTGGAAAAATTGACAGATGGAAAAAATAATTGACAATCGATTAAAATCCCTTGGTTATTGATCAACGTAATTTCGATAAGGTGTCAAATTAAGTTCCGTCTGTCAGAAATACGCTCCCGTTTCATTTTACTCAATTTTTGAGTACAACTGCATACCATCTCTATTTCTTTCACGGAAACATAAAATTGAGTAGATCCACTATTTACGAAAATTGAGTAACATTTCCGTGAGAGAAAACGAGATGGTATACAATTGTAATCAAAAATTGAGTAAAATGAAACGGGAGTGTAAGTCAGCTCGAGTAGGAGACTTAATCGATTATTTTCCATCTGTCAAGTTCAAGTGAAAATTAAAATGGCAATAATAAATAACACTGGTCGACAAAATCCGAAAAAGTCTTGAGAACCAGAGTTCCATGCCAATTTCCTTTAATTTGGGTCTCAAAACCACCGAAAATCGTATTTTGACCTCCGGCAATTTGCATTTTTCTTCACAAATTTGCATCAAAAATTGAAATTTGATATATTTTGAGAATCATTATAATAACTGTCAAAAAACAGCAAAGTACTATCAAACACCCGACTAACGCGAATCCCTTTGAGGAGGATCTCTAGTGATATGTGGGGTTTGACCTTCTTGGTTTCATCATAGAATATATCGAGATCCCTTGCAGATAGAACGTACCTTTCCTCAGCAAAGTTGTTGAACAAATCAAGGTCTTCAGGCTGGTAAACCTCAAAAGTTTGAAATTATCTCACTAAGTGGCGCTAGTGTGCATTTAAAATTATTAAAATATTTAAAATTCGCTACGTAGGGTAAGTGTACATGTGCACTATTTGTATCACTTGTATTTTGAGATCCAGACTAACTATGAATAATTTACTGTCTGAATATACTGAGTGGGGAAAAGAGCCCGCCGTAAATTCACGAAATGTTATAAACAGGGAGTTGGCAATTCCTCTCTCTCCATTCAAATTGCTTCAATCGGGTGCCCTGATGGTCCCTTCCCTACCCACTGCATTCAAATTATGTAAGAAAATAAACATGAAAGATAGTAATAATGTTCATAAGTTAGCTTTAACGCTTGTATACCTACTTTTTGAATGGATAGCGAGGCACACCTGACATCCGTAATGAATGTACTTCAACAACCGAGCTATCTTGGCTCTTCTTCAGTTTTGAATTCTGTACCTGACAGATGCAGCTCGTCTCGAAGCTGCTATCCTTTGTTTGTATTTTCGCTAGATTTCCTGAATCACATTTTCTTGCTTGACGAATCTTCGGAGTAGTAGACGAGCTAGATTTCGCACTCTTATCCTTCTGCAGTGGCTTATTTTATCTTTGGCTTGCCCTCGTTCAACGTCTCATAGTATCTTTTGAAAACAGAAGTCAGATCAAAATCGCCGTTGAAGGCCTATTAGACCATTTCACACAAAAAAAAATTAAAAACAAAATAAAATCATTTTTTGTCACGAAAATTCCTTTGGACAAACCAAATGTATATAATTGTGGACCTGATAGACCGAACTATGAAGTCTGCCCTCTGGAAGACCATGGTTACCCAAATTGAAAATAATGAATTCATACATGATCTAGATCTAGATCTTGATCTAGATATCAAAATACAGATATTATAAAAAGTTCACATGATTACTAGCGCCACATAGCGGACAAACTCTGATCTAATGTATACACCATTTCTAAAGCCCTGACCCCTCAAATACCTTTTACGTACACCCTAGCGCCACGGAGTGAGATAATTCTAAACTGTTGAGTCGAGCGTCAGGAAGCTGATAATTTTACAGCTAACATTCCTGAAAACAGTAAATTTATACACGATCTAGATCTCAAAATGCAGGTAATACACAACGTTCACATGTACACGAGCGCCACGTAGCGGACGAATTTCGAACTAATATTAACACCATCCGAAATGCCACAATTAACCAAACGTCAACTTGCTATATGTCAAGGATCTCGAGATTCACTTTATAAAGTAAGTTTACAGGCACACTAGTGCCGCTTAGTTAGATAATTCTGAACATTCAAGTTTACCATCCTGAAGACCTTGATCTACTGAACAACTTTGCTCAAGGAGGTAACTTCCTATGTACGACACAACAAAGGTCCACCATTTAAGGCCACCATCAAGGGAATCCGCGCATGCTGGGGGGCTTACTGTACTTTGCTTTTTATTTGACAGAATATCAAGTCCCTATCACTTCAAAGTTTTCTGAGCACAAACCTCAGATACTATAAGGACTTCAGGTATGAACTTTTCAAGTAGCGTTTGCTCCACTGCAGAGTCCATTGGTTATCAATTTGAGCGTTGTTTGTTTTGTTTTGCTTGTGATTTTTAGTCTAAAAAATCTGAAGTGATAATTAACCTAACCTATAGAGCATATGGAAAAAGGACTCCCTCCAGTTTCACCTTTAAACGGTTATAACTTTTTCTGGTGAAGTCCTACCGGCACACCTTTTTCTGCAAAGTTGTTTGTTCTAAGGAATTAAAAAAAATGCTTCTGGAGCATTTACATTTAAGCTGAGGCAGTTATTAGAGCGATTCTCAAAAAAAAATCAAACTATCTAAAACAGTGCAAACTTGCGTATTTATCGTTGATGGTTCTAAACTCTCCGTAATGGATCAAAGCCTGGCAGAAGAGCTAGGGCTAAAAGGTCACAGGAAATCTCTATGCTTGAAATGGACGGGAGAAACACAATTCGTCACAGAACAACAAATCTCCAGTAATCGGCTGCAGACTCTGACGCACACCAAGATTAAGGGGGAGTACCAGCACCTTGCTGGACTACCAATAGAGTCGTTTGAGAATAATTTTCCTCGTAAACTGATAGGTCTGGATAACCTTAGTCTCGGATATCCACTGAAGTATAGAGAAGGCCTACCACAGGATCTGATAACCGTCAAGACGCGACTTTGATGGACTGTTTATCGGTATTGTCAAGCCAAACAGACTTCTACAGTCCCAAGACGATCAGCGTGTGTTGGTGCTCCTTCAAACGCTAACGAAGCCTCTAAATGGACACTTTGAATCCGGTCTGCTTTGGAAATTTGATAATGATGTAGAAGGAGATGTTCGCTCATCACCATGAGGCACCAAGAGTGAACAACAATGTTTTTGGCTAGAATGAAAGATGTGAAGAGAAAGTGTTGAAAGGTCCGTCAGAGTGCGGCAGGTAGGAAAATTAACAGATGTTTTTGAAAATTGAGCGAAAGGGCATGTATCCAATGGTACTCGAACCATGGACGTCAATCTTTGCCTAACATCCCACTGCGGGGTAGGTTGTAGCGACGGAACAAGTCCGCCACTTCAACAGGCAAAAATTGACGCATGGAAAGACGCTCATGTACCACTGTGGCTTGTATAGTATATTCTTAGCGATCTATTGTGTGCACTCTGTTTACTGATGCGCACATGGGAGAGGAACTCTCTCCTTTTTTAGGGTTTGTTTTGTGATGAGCGAACATCTCCTATAGAATATGCAAATGAGTAATATTATTTTTCAAAACGATTCCTGGAACAATCAAAAAATTTTGAGAACTTTTCCTCCGATTCATACGAATTGATTCTATCTTCAAAATATCATCGGTTTCCCCAGAAAGCTTATTCAAACTGCCATAGTATAATGTATCCTGTCTCCCAGAAGATAGGCCTGAATATTTCAAAGTCCTTAGTAAACCTGCCCAAAGTTTCTAAATAACAGGCTTGTCTAAAGTGTATCTGCATGAGCTATTTGCGAGTGTCAATCATGACCAATCCATCAATAAACCGATTGTTCACTTAAATCCAAACCATGGTTTGAACCACCATTGGAGATGCCCTAACCGCGATAAAAATACAACAACAAAAAACACTCTAAACTACTTCTACCCAAATTTTCAAGAGAAAATAGCCAAAGGGTAACTAGAAATGAGAAGAAAAATCAGTAAGTATTTTCCATTCAATTCCAACTACCTTTATTGCTTATCTTGACAGATACGCGTACTTGCCAGTCGCCTTGCGTGTCTGCCAGTCAAGTTATTAGTACACTCAGTAGCAAAAAAAAAGCCGAGCAAAAATTTCCTTCCAAAAAACGCGTTGTTCATCGATATTTTTGGCTGAAAACTTCACAACACTATAACCTATGTATAAACCTTATGTGACCAAAATTTCATGTTAGTTGAATTTATAAGTCTGAAGTTATCATAACATATGTGAAAAAAGTCATTTTTGGACATAGCAATTTCAATAATCCGTATTTCTGTGAAAAATTTAGATACCGTATTATAAATTTCTCCATCGCTTGAAGCAATACATAAAATGATGTGGACAAAATTTGAACTTTTTCTATCAAGTGGTTTGGACTATAGCTGGCGTCAAAGCTGACGCACCAGTATAAGTATTTTCCCTTTTTACCCGATATTGACCTTGCTGAAATATCGGTGCGAAAAAAAAGCCGAAATATCGATAATTGACAAAGTTACAGAAGGTTGAACAACGCGTTTTTTGGAAGGAAATTTTTGCTCGGCTTTTTTTTGCTACTGAGTGTATACGACACTGAAGAAATCTGCACATTGTAGACAAAATATGCGTATCTGTCAAAATAAGCAATAAAGGTAGTTGGAATGAAATGGAAATAACTAATTTTTCTTCTCATTTCTAGTTACAGGTATTTCACTAAACAGCTCACACTTTCTAGGATTTTACCCAAAGGGTAATTTTCTACAGCGTTTGTTCCGTGATGCAATTTGATTTGGTACACCCTTTATCCCGTTACATTCTTTAACAGTAACTCCAGTTCGACTTCAAACCAAACCGTCTTCCTTCTTCGGTAGCTGATCGTTTTAAATAATCTTAAACCAAACCCACACAGCTGAGTATGGACGCCTGATTTCAAAAGGGGTGGAATATTGAGTTGAGTAAAGAGTTAATGTTCCAAAAAATATTTATGTAAATCTATTTCGTTTTCATTGGAAGCAACTAAATTTGTTCATCACCCATAAAACACTAGTAACTGATATCGTAGTCGTTCTATTTGGTGTCAACGTTTCAAAAAAACTTTCAAGCAAACAACGTGTAATCATGTGAAAAATGAAAAATCCGATACCCGGCGAAAAGAAGAAGAAGAAGTGGAGGAAAAAATCATCCAGACCGAGATCTTACAATTCAAAAGCAATAATACTAGGAATGAGTGGAAGATACTATTGGAGCGGACGCAAGTTGGAGCGGGGACAGTATGTGAATGACTATTTTTAAACGTAGAAAAGTAAACTTAATAGAAACAAGAAGAAAAAACAGTATATAAAATATATTTTGTTCAGGGAATAGGCAAGATAAGCAGAGTAATATTTGTAGCAACTCATACCATTAAAACTTACACTTGAAACAAACACACACACACACCGGAAGGGCGATGAGCGGATGAAGGAAGTGTAAAGGCGCGTGCGTTAGTTTCCTTCTGCTGTGTTGCGTTTTGTGAGTAACGCATCTCCTCTTAGGGGATCGATAGGTTAGGTTAGGTTGTTTAATTTTGTTTTCTAATAATATTTAAAGAATTATTGTTTACCTCAGCGAAGATAAGGGAAAATCATGAACAAGTCCATTCGAAGTAAGTTTTAATAAGTGTGAAATCCACCCAGCAGAGAAAGACAATGAATGTTCCTAAGAACGTCCGGGGCGGACGATAAAGCCATCTCAGCAAAATGAAAATCACAAACAGATAATAAAAACATTCATTTCAAATTGCACCAATTGGGAAAAGAAAGATCAGATACACTTGTGCTCTGTATAATAATTGACTCTATTGATTGGCACTTTGAAATTTTTAATCAGGTAGAACAGCAAAAATAAGTAATCATTAGGGTTAGTTTCTAAATTTGAAAATTTCTCGAGCGATACAAAAATGATGTAAACAATTGAATAAGAAAAAAAAAATCCTAATTTAAGCAAATGAAAAACGTGTAAAATTTCATGGAGGGGCAATAGACTTAGTAGTTAAATCAATTGCAGAACAAAATGAAGCTGAAGAAACAAATTTGAGGAAATGATTATTAGTGAAAAGTTTTATAGCGAAAACAAAGATGGCGCCCTGCCAGTACGGTCCGCGGGGAACAGGCAAGTAGGCGGAGTTTAATGATATTATTCGTCTATAGGTTCGCAAAATTGATTTGTGACGATGTGCTGCTCTGAAGGATGTGAAACTCGAGAGGAACGGTGATGGTTAAACATTCTCTTAAGACAAAACAAGATTATTTGGTGTTGTGACTTACTTGATAATGGTGAAGCATTGATATAATATATACAATAAATACTATTATAGCACTATGGAAACAAAACTGATCACTCAATGAGAAAAATATAGCAATTTAATCTAATACTGAAAACTAAGGAATGAGAAAGCGGGGTAAAAATCAGAGAGGAAAGCACGCATAAATCAGTTCAGTTTAAGGGGATTGGAGTTGAAACAGAAAAAAAAATGGAATCGAACGCGGAGTGATAGGAATATTCAACTTCTTGCGAAGGATTGTGATATTAAAAAAAAAAACAAACAAACAAGTGGAAACAATGTTTTCGGAACGGGAATAGGATAAGTTATCGGAGGCGGCCACTGGAGACTGATTTATACGAGGGATCTGAGGGGAGATATTTTACGCCATTTGACGGAAGGGGAAGGACACCTACACATACACAATCACACGCATACGTCTAGCGCGGTAGTAGAAGAAACATACACACACAAAAAAAACTTACACACACATTCTTAAATGGAGGATAATCTACTACTACTGAACGAACGAAACTCAGCAAGTACGCGTGGTTTACTTTTTCCGTAGGAAAGTCGATCGACGGTTTCATCACAAATTAGAAAGCGACACAAACCCAAGGTGACGTAGGAAGCAAAACAAAACAAATCGTGTCAGAAATATTTTATATTTTCCGCCCAAAATACAATGTGTTACCATTCAATTATACTTATATGTACATTTTATATTCCATCGAAAGACAAGGAAAACTACAAGATAACGTATATTTTAAATCTCTGAACCAGCTCGGTATTGCAGACTCAGAAAAAAAAACAAAAATCTAGGCGCAGAGGAAATGCAATATGTATTAAACGAAATTGGTGAGAAAGTATTTATAGTCATTTTAGAAAGATTCCAAGAATTTGCGGGACAAAAGGTTTAGGTAAATTTTAAAACAAAAATAAACCACACATTGTAAACGCATTACTGCAGCTTTCGATGTCCAATTTATGACTCGCAAAACCAAGCCACACCCGACATTCTCTGGGTGTGTTTTGAAGTAAGTAAAACTCAACTCTTGATACTGTTTTTATTTTTTAACAAACTCAATCTACACCGTGCTACAAACAACTCGACAAACGGGGGAAATTCAGTTACCAAAAGCGGCTTTGTTTTTTCGTCAAAGTCCACAACCACAAGTGACAAACAACACAGCTAATAATAAACCGTTAATTTACGTCAGCAACAAAAACAAGAAGAAGAAAAAACACATAAACAAGAGTAAATAAAACGAAAAATGCCTGCCAATAAAATAGATGAACAAGAAAACCGTACCAAATAGTGAAATATTAAAAACAAACTATTTTTACATTAATGGAGACGAAAAAATGAAACACAACCAAGCAACAAAGCAAAGTGATAACACTTTTTTCCAGCGCCGACGTGTTTTTTAAAACCGGAAAGCAGTCATTTTCCTTACCTTTGTAAGCAAAAAACTTCTCCCACAACAGACACAAGCAGAACAAAATGAAAGAAAAACTAAACATACACTAAAACATTCAATCGGGTAGCTTTTATTTTGAAACAGTTCAAAATTTTAACGCTTAAGTTCTGAAAACAAATAAGCAACAAAGCAATGAACCTAAACGAAAGAAACGGAAAATGAGCGATGTTACCTGAGCAGAGAGAACGAAAACGAAGGTGGAGAGAACGAGATACCTAGTATCACAAGTGTTAGGATGTGAAAAAAAAGAGAACGAAATGAATGTGCAAAACTGAGTGGAACTATTCGGAAACGTTGAACAGAAGCTTTAGTTGCCATTACTAATTTAAAACTTATCAATTTCCAACTCACTGCTCTCACCGAAAACTAAAACTGAAAACAGAAATTGAGTGAGCTGACAGACACAGACACCACAGACAGAAACCGGAGACACACGCAACCACTCTTACACACACACACTCACATACAATTTACATTCAGATAAAACAATAAAACAATAATATTTTTTGATACAAGTGTTTTTACAAACTTTTAAGCAATCAGAAGAACAAGCGAGCATTCACACCGATGATGCATGTGGAGAAGGAGATTACGAAAGAAAAACTAGTCGGAAAATGGTGGTAAACTGACAGCGAACACAAATAAAAAATAAAATAAAAAAACAAAGGAAAGCTATCCACCACGAGATTCAATTCCGAACAACAACAAAACTAAGCGAATAGAAAACAAACCATACTGTCATGATTTACAACTTCCGTTTCTCAGTAAAATTGTACATGTCCAGGCACTAGAACACAAAAGCAACCACAATTTCGTTTTCCAAACAAGAAATACAAAAAAAAAAAACGAGAGAAGAAGAAACTACCAAGTGGGTAAAAATCAATTTAGCAAAAATGTGTAACTTTTCAAAACAACCATTGTGGCATAAACCAATTTGAGGCAAAATTGTGAAGATGATGAATAAAAAAAAAACAACCAGAAAAAAAGCTATATTAAATTGTGTGAAAAAATCTTCTTAATTCTTGTTGTAATAAATGTTATATTTATTGAAAATAAAAAGGAAAAGTATAATGAAAATGTAGTGCGGCATGTAGTCGTTTGAGCTCGTTCGATGTATCACAATCTTTGGGTCGCGGACGTTGCTTCTGGATTTCTTCTCCACGCTAATCGTGCCAAAATCGATGAATCCAGTTGACAGTTGGGTGGCACGAGCGGATTTAATCTTTTGGAAAAATCAGCTGCTGTGCTTCTGTTTCAAAAATTACTCCAGACGGACCTGGAAGTCTGAATTTTAGTTCCAAGTCGGTTCAATGGTTCAATGTACTAGGTTGGGCAAGGGGCAAGACACCTTTTTGGGAAGTAACTTTTTTCTTCAAATTTACTAAGGATTCATCAAATTTGCACACTCTATGATGTTCTTCTCACCCCCAAGATAAAGAATGGTGAGAATGCCAAAAAAAGTGTGCAAAAATGAAAAAAACAAATTCACTCATATTTGATCATAAAACTCACGTTTGCTCAGAATGCATCACCTTTCATCAACTTGTATTATTTATAGCTCGACTTAAAGTATTCTGGCAGCACTGGCTTGAATGTGACAGTGGTGACGATGGCAACATTGGCAACCTTGGCAACCGACAGGGATGCCATATTCACAGACATGTCTGTAAATTTGCAGACTTTTCATTTTTGTTGCAGACTTTTCCAACGATGCAGACATTTAGCAGACATTTTATTTATGTTGCAGACTTTTACAGACATTTGAAATATTTTTTAAATCTATCTATATATGTAAAAATGGATTTCTATCTGTCTGTCTGTCTGAACCTAATAGATTCGAAAACTACTCGATTTTTGGGGCCGGGGAAAGTTCTTGTGATAGTTAAAGACCCTTCCCTTCTCTAGAAAACGGCGCTCTCGTACAAATGAAACACTTCTACATAACTCGAGAACTAATCAAGCAACAGAAACCAAATTTAGCATGTGTGAGGTTCTGAAGGCAAGAGAGGTGTCTATGATGGTTTAAGATCCTTCCCCGTCCTGAAAGGGGGAGGCTCCCATACAAATGAAATACAATATTCTGTATAACTCGAGAACTAATCAAGAAAATGGAACCAAATTTGGCATATGGAGGTTTTTGGAGGAGAGAAATGTTTCTATGCTAATTTGAGACCCCTCCGCCTTCTGAAAGTGGAGGGAGGGATCTCCCATACAAATTAAACACAAATTTTTGCATAAGTCAAGAACTAATCCAGCAAATGGAACCAGGTAGAAACTTCTCAGAAGTATTGGGAGCAAGCAGTACAAGCCAATTTCAGGGCAGAACTTCCCCAAGAACCAGGAGAGGACTTATCAGAGCTTCAGGACGAAGTGGGGGGAAGAGGACTTCTTTGAAGTTAGGAACTTTTCAGAGGTTTTGGAGTTCCTCCCAGAAATTCAAGAGTGAACTACTAAGAAGTTCAGAAAAAAATTCTCCAAATTTCAGACGGGAACTAACCAGGAAGGGCATTAGCTTTGATTTCTCAAAATATCACGAAAAAAAATCCTCAGGAAGTGCTAGGCAGATTTCGCAAAGCTCAGAGGAGAAAATTTCAAAAATTCAGTATAAAGATTTCTCAAAATTCATTAGAGAGAACAAAACTAATCTTTCCAGGAGCATTGGGGGTAATTCTTTCTAATTTGAGCACAAATTTCCCAATAGCTTCGGAACAAACTTCCTCAGAGTTATGGAGAAAACTTCCCAAAAGTTCAGAAGTCCAGGAAGAAACTCCAAGAACAAATTTAAGGGAATTTTCCTAGAAATTTTGGAGACGACATTCCCAAAGTTCCAATAAAAATTTCTTCGCAGTTGAGGATGGGACCAACCAGAAGTTTGGAAAGCATAAGCTCAAGAAAAAACTCCCACGAATTTCAAAAAGAAACTTACCAGAGAGGGCACTACCTGTAGGATCAAGAAGGTTTTTTTTCTCCAAAAATTCGGTAAAGAACTTCTCAGAAGTACATAAGAGGACTTACCAGAAGTTCCGAAGAGACCAAAACTTTAGTTGTAACTACCCAGAAGTGCTAGAGAGCGTCCCTAAGGTTTCGAATCGAACATTCTAGCATTTCAGAATGAGAACTTCTCGAAGTCCATAAAGTTCCAGATGTTCAGGTAGATACTTTTGATAAAATCAGGAAGAAACTATCCGAAAGTATAGGAGGAGCTTTCTAGTAGTTCAAGCAGGAACTTCTCAGAAATTCAGGAACAAACTTTCCCAAAGTTCAGGAGAATACGCCCCTGAAGTTCAGAAGAGAACATCTCGGAAGTTCAGAAAAGAACTTCCATTAAGTTCAGGAAGAAACTTCTTACAATTTTAAGAAGATTTTCCAAGAAATTTTGGAGAGTACTTTCCCAAAGTTTTGCGGAAATTTTCCTCGTAGTTCAGGATGTGACTTATCAGAAGTTCAGAAAGTAACTATGTTCAGGAAAAACTAACCAAATGTTTGTGGAGGGTAAGGTTGGGTTCTTAAATGTGAATTTCGAAGAAAATAAGAAGTGACTGCCAGGAAGTTCATGAGGAATTTTGTCTGAAGTTCAGGAGGAAACATAAAATCCAAGAAAAAGATGCAGAAACGTTTACATAATCACACATGTAGCGAAAATGGCATAACTCGCTCTCTTATTACGTCTACTCGTTGAAAGACTTCTAATTTTGTAAAAAAAAATTACAGACTTTTATAGGCATTCCCAGACATTTCAAAATTTTATCGCAGATTTTTGAAAAAAATATCTGGCATCTCTGGCAACCGATGACAGCAGTATGTTTAATGTCTTGGAAAATTATGTATTATCGTACCGTAAGAAGCTATCATTTTAGGCAAGATAGGTCGCAGTATTGGGAGGAGGAATTGGCAAGTAGATTGTTTAATACTGTTTCATTGTTTTTCCTGTAGGGAAACGAAAAACAGCTGGAATATGTAAAATTTATTGGTATGGGATGGAAAGTAACCTCCTTGACCGCCAAAATGCTATGCTACTGCAAAAAAGGTTATAATGCCTTGTTCATATTTACGAATACACGTCAAATTTTAATGCGATTCTGCTCTTAGTTATGTTTTGACAGCTGATTATTGTTGACGTGTTTGGCATCATGTTGAATATGGATAAAAACGATTTCCGTTGGCTCATAAAACATTATTTGTTGAGAGGCAAATGGCAAAAGAGACAAATGAAAAAGTTATCCGAAGTTAAAACACGGACGGGAAAGCACTTCGCAACAGTGTTTAGACTTGCTGATCGGAGCACTTTTGGCGTCAATTTGTAACTGTTGATGAAACCTGGATTCACTATTACACACTAGCGAACAGAATGAGTGCCCGGCAATGGACTGAAGCCGACACGGGTGCTCCAAAACGGCCTAGGGAGGCTCAATGGGCCGGAAAGATATATGCGTTGGCGTTCGTGGACTGCCTGAAGGTCGAAATTGCTGTGCGTAGATTCAAATCGCGTGCAACGAAGCAACCCTAGCATAAATTAAATAGATCAAAGCAACCATGTCACAAGGACAGAAATAAATTTTCACTAGTCATTTCCCATCGTTCAACCCAACCAGTCGGCTTTTCAATTTGTCTGCTCTGCAACAGATTATGAGCCTGCGCGAGTAAATTATTTTCACCAACCGAAACTTCTGGAGGGCTGCAAAATGGTGAGTCGACAACTGTGATGGAGCGTGCGTCCCCGCAACATAGCTCTGGTCCTCACAAGTTCCTACCTCATGCTTCCACGGGTCAACAGATGACAAAGACCGCCAGCTAAGGGTTACGTACTTAGCTGGTAGTGCAGCCTGGGCACTGTTGTCTTTCTGACTTCAGCTAGATTGAGGAGGTGCGTGCCGAGCGTCTGTCCACCAAGGAGGTGCGGCTCAAACAGCGGCTGAGCAAGAAACGCTGTATCTCGTCAGCTATACATTAGGAGGCAGTCCCACCAACGCAATGTAGCCAGCGCGGTAAGATAGCATGCTGAAGTCTTACCCTACCACGAAAAATGTAAGTATTCTTTATTTTGTGAGATTTTTCCTCATTTTATTGCCCACAACTATTTTATCAGGAACAGTAGAAATTTGCAATATCCCAGTACATCTACTAGTGCAAATAAAAACAAAAATAAATATGTTAATTGAATCTAAAGTTCAGTATAGCCGTGGAATTTTCATTTTGTCTTAACTTTTTATAAATCATTTATGCTAAAAATGTCTACTGTTCCTTTAACAACTATATAACGGGGATTCCCTGGGGGGGTTGCCTAAGGCAGTCGAAGGATTTGTTGACTGGACAAGGGTTCGTGGAGTCGCCAGTCCCTTGTAATGCGAAGACACGCGGCCTTCTGGCCGTAGTCTTCCGAAGGTCCTCACTGAGATCGGCTGACCCTGCTACAAGAAGCCATCACGTAGGCTATTCTCTCAGAACAACCTGCTGAGAATAGTCCTGCAGCCATAGGTAATCCTTGCACTGATGGTGGGTTCTTATTACATATCACATCACATCACATCACATCTGCAACAGATTATGAGCCTGCGCGAGTAAATTATTTTCACCAACCGAAACTTCTGGAACACGGTACGATGGACGGAAGCCGATTCAGCCTGCAAAAGCTGAACAACGCTAATTATTCGTGCTGGCGCTTCAAGGTGGAACTCTTGCTGGTCCGGGAAGATCTGTGGAAGCTGGCGACAATCAACATCCGTTGATCCGTTCGTCGAAGACCGCGAGGGAAGCTTGAATGGCACTCCAGAAACACCACCAGAAGGTCAGTCTCACCTCGAAGGTTTGCGACAAGCGGTACTCGAAGGGAGAAGACATAGCGAAGCACATATTCGCTATGGAAGAACTTTTCAACAGTCTTGAGAATGCCGGACAGACGCTGGTGGAAAACCTCACGGTCGCGATGATCCTGCGAAGCATACCCAGCGCGTATGACACCCTGATGACAGCCATCGAGAGACGTTCGAACGACGAACTAACCCAGCGAAAACTGCTGGACGGAGCAGCGAAAAAACATGGTTCCAGTTCCTATTCCGCGATGCGAGTCGGACAAGGAAAGAATAAGAAACCGTTGGCTTGCCACTACTGCAAGAGAATAGGCCACATTCAGAAAGAGTGCCGCCAGTACCTCCGCGATGCCGAGAAGGAAACGAAACAAGGTAAGCCTGGGAAATCTACACCCAAGCCGGATAGCACCGTGTCGTTTGCGTTTCTGGCCAGAGGAAGTGAAACTGAAGCCGGAAGTAAGCCCTGGATCGTGGACTCGAGCGCGACAAGCCATACCGTCGCGAGCCGAGATTTTTTCTGAAGCTACACGAGAGCGATGTGAAGCACGTGACGCTAACCGGCGAGATCAATACCCTCGGGAACGGACCAATTGTTCTTTAGGATTGTAACCGCAGGTAGATCAGTGGTAATGTTTCGTATGATCAAGCAATCTAAAGGAACCGAGAATTCATCGAGTCGTGATCGAATTTCGGTTGAAACCGAGCCAACAGCCCGAATCTGCGATTCACCGACTCCGAAGATAGGTTGGTTCACTCGGCGGCGAACCAATCGTAATTGTTGGCAGAGGCGTTCACTCATCAAGCAGCACTGAGAACCCGAATCCAATAATGCTCGCGCTAAATGCTCTTTCCCGTATCCATCCACAATGATAAGAACGACTGTAGATAAAAACACATTCACGCTACAAGGGTCCGATACCGAGTTTGAGTTGATGGGTTGTTCAGTTTATACATCTCGCCCATCTCGCCCATCTCGCCTTCACATCGTGCTACATTGGCGATTGAACGTGGTGGTTGACCTTGACTTTGGTTAAAGTTTCCGTTGCCAGTCAGGAATGACTCGAATCCAGGATGCAGCAAGGAGTGATGGCGTTTGTGGCAGACACGACAAGTAAACCTGGAGGGACATTTACGGACGAAGTGATCTCCTCGGAAGCAGTTACTGCATATTTTCTTGGCATTCACGACGTTTTGCCTATCCTTCAACGACATTTTCTCGAAAACGGGACAATTTACCAGCAAATGTTGGTCGCTGCAGGCATGACATGCAGGTAGGTTGTTTTCTGTTGCAGCATAGCTATTGACGCGAGACAATAGAGGACCTTGGGATGCCTTTGAATGCTTTGAGGGGGGATTGTGCTTAGTGTGTGGTGATGGTGCGAATTGATCTGCAGTGATCAATAGGGATTCCAGCGTACGTATTTTCTTGGATAGGAAATCGATCAGGTTGGTGTATATAGGATCATTACCAGCTGATACGAACTCTTCCCAATCTTTAAGGGTTTGCTCATCGACCCTTGAGCTAAGCAGTTGTACAAGCAAGCTACTCCAATGCACAGTTGGTTCACCCAATTGTTCCAGAATTTTAACATGCCGTTGGAATTCTTCAACTACGACATAAAGTTTGGAAGCGGATTTTGCAAGCATTTTTGGTTGAAACGTTATCGCTTGCAAATGTTTCTTCCTCAACAAATATTTGTTGGAATACCTATCCAATAGGCATTGCCATGCCACTCTGTAGTTTGCCGCGGTGATTGTCAGAGATTCAATCAACCTGAGCGCATCACCTCTTAAAGATGAACGGAGATACTGGAATTTCTGAATACACGGGATGTCAGCCGAAGAGTGGATTAGGGAGTTGAATGAATCGTGGAACGTTAACCATTCGTTCAAGTCTCCATCAAACTGCGGTAGTGTGATTGTTGGAAGCTTGACACCGATCGAATGGTTTACTGCAGGAACTGGTGCTACCATTTGTGCTGGGGTTGGTGCGGGGGGAGGTATCAATGAGGTCAGACCACCTTTAATCCGATAGTATTTCTCTTCTATTTTTGCCCTAATGCTCAAATTGCTTTTCACGAACTCATCCGATTCATCAAACGTTTCATATTCACCTTGAATATCCTCGAAGCTCTCCATTAGCTTGTCCAATCGATGCAAACGTATCGCTAACTCTTGCAAGTCTCGTTCGGGGTCGTAGTTATCCAGGAAATCTTCGATGCGAGTAATGGAGTTGATGCAATTTCGTCGCTTGAGTTCCTTCTGCTTCACCTTCTTTTCCGCCATCTTGTAGGTTGAACGAATTCCAACGAGCAGCTAGAATGATCGAAAGGACACAGGAAGTACCGAAATGGAAATTGGAAAAACTTGGACAGACACTCACCTGTGCCTGTCCAAAGACAGGCCTTGTTTATTTAATTGAACTGGAACCTCCAACACAACCTCGATTCACGAACGTGGGCCTTTTCGACGCTCAAAGTCGGCTAAAGTGCGACTCGACGGGTACGGTAATCAAATTCAATCTGGACCTTTGGATGGGGTCACTATCACAGCACCTTATCAGTGCTCCGTATCGTAGGAAACCGATTTCGGAGTGGGAAGGATCCCACACAGCAGCAGCAACCACGTGCCAGCAAACAGCAACAATTGAAATGGTCTGGAATTGATCCAAAAAATGACCCAGGTAGCACCGTACAATGGGGATGGGAAGGAATGGACAGATACTCACATGTACCTGTCCAAAAACAGGCCTTGTATATTTTGTACGGTACTGCAATCCTTTGGGAACTCCTCCGATGGTTGATGGGGTTAGGTCTCGGCGTCGTCGTGGCTGATCAATGCGGGCGTTATTCAAACACTCGTGATCCTGGTCACGGGACCAAAATTTTCTGAACAGGGTCGAAAACCAGATCACTAAACGACGCGAATACTTCGCCAAAAACCGATTTTATTAAACACTGTACAAAACCTTTATTGCATGTGAGTAAAATTTATATATTGGCTACGAAAACTGGTGACCGGTCTGCCTGAGCGACTATAGCAAAAGAGAAGGGGATATAGAGAATCGCCAAAAAAATAAAGATAAAGCCGGCGTTATTTTTACACAAAGGCGCACAAAGTTGCGTATCGTTTGCATATTGCGATTTAGATGGAGATGGATTCTGTAGCTAGAATTCAATTTTAAACTAAACCGTAAAGTGTACTAAACCTAACAGCATCCATTCAGGAGGAGATTGATGTTGGAAACTATCGTTACCGAAGCCACACGTAATGGACACACCAGCCGGTGAGACTATCGGCCACGATGCCGCCCCCGGGGAAACTCAGACGAATCATCAAGGGAAGAGTCGAGCGAAGACGAAGCCACTGGAACCAAAGAGTCTCCAGATAAACCGAGAAGATCCACAAGAGTCACAAAGGGAAGCCTGCCAGCACGCTATCGAGAAATCACTGGGGTCGCCAGCACTACTGCCGGCGAGCCGAGAAGCTAAACCGAAGCAATCCAAAGCCCGGAGAAGGAAGGTTGGAAGAAACCCATGCATAAGGAAATGCAGTCCTTACTAGACCACCAGACGTGGGAGTTAATACTGCTGCCGCCCGGGAGGAAGACCGTTGGGTGCAAATAGACCTTCAAGAAGAAGCATGACGAATGCTGCAACACTGTTGGCCCAAACACAATGATAACGGAAACGGAAAACGGCAAAGCCCGATCTGAGTATGCTTGCTTGTCGGAAAGAAAACAGGCTAGATCCAAGCCGATTCTAATTGGACATATCGAAGTCATTTGCAGCAACTGTCAAAATTGCCGTTTTCCGTTATCATTGTGTTTGGACGGTGTGCGATACAATGCCAGGTTGGTCGCACAGGGTTTCACCCAAAAATAAGGGACGGACTACGATGAGGTGTTTGCACCAGTCGCTCGGCAATCGACCCTTCGTACGTTACTGTCCATGGCCAGTCGGGACGACACGCTTGTACAACATCTGGATGTAAAGACCACCCTCCTATAGGCCAAATTAGATGAGAAGATTTACATGTGACCATCCCCTGGATTCGAGACGGACGAAACGGTTTGCCGTTTGAAGCGTAGTATCGATGGGCTGAAGCAGTCAGCAAGGGTTTGGAACCGCAAAATTGATGACACATTCAATAAAATGGGGTTTCATCCAACGACATCAGATCCCTGTCTGTACGTGAAGGATGAGAACGGATAGCGCAGCTTCATCATAAGGGAACGTGCATTAATTACGTCACGCAAAAATGACTTTTTATTACCCCCCCCCTTGTCACGTATTTTGTATGGACCTTCAAATTTTTTTGTATGGATCGTCACGTTTTCGTCACGCCCCCCCCCTTACTGCGTGACGTAATTAATGGACCTTCCCTAATTTACGTCGACGACGTTCTAGTTTGTTGCTACTCGAAGAGGGAATTCGAGGCTATAACCAACAATCAATATGTAACTAGCGATTTGAAATTGGTTCACTGTGTGTAGAACCCCTTGGTCCGAAGTACACCTTGAAGCCAGCACCTTGAAGTAAACATTTGCGCCTTTGTTTTGATTTGCTGTGTTATTTTGACAGAATATTTGAAATTGTGTTCGTGTGAGTTCATTATTAGAGGCTCGTTATAAAGCTTGGGACCGAGCTTGGGACCGATGTTCTAGTACTGACTGAGCCAAGAAAAAAATCGTTTTTGTATGGGACCTACTGGTCTTAGAGTTAGTCTATGGAGATAGTCTATGGCTGAACGGTCGGTAAACTATTACCAAAAAAAAACCTGTGAAATCGCAAGAAAAGTTATTATAATAATAAGTAAAGATCGAACTGGAAAAAAGGAAAAAAAGAAGAAGTGAAGATCGAACTGAACTCCCGACCTCCTGATCAACAAATCGAACCATGGTAACTGCAGTTAACACTAAACCACCAAGCATTGTTGATATATTATTTTAGGTTAAGTTAGTTTGTGATTACAGTCCCCAAAACAAGACAAAAACCTGCCTCCTTTCTAGAATTCTTGCTTTATCATGCTCAACTAACTGTGACATTTCGTATATCTACGTCCGTAATTTGTTAACAGAATTCTGTGATTTGTAAACACAGGAAAAAAATGCATTGATTCAAATTTTAATTTAGTTGATTCAAACTTACACCTTACTTTTGTTTAAACCATTAACAGATTTCTTTTCATCAAAAGTTAGGTTGGCAGAAACAGCTCGTACAAATTGTGATATTTGTATGAATCAACCTAAATGATCAGGTAAAATTGAACTGATTTTTTGATAAGGCAAATGTCAACCTTAACAATAGTTTAAAACGAACTAAATGAAAAGTTTGTTTCAGTTGAGCTAGATATCACAAGAGCTATTGTTGAACTTTTTGTTGAAACTCCGAGGCAGGCGACGGTTATTTGAATTTTAAATGTTTGAATTTTTGCAGCCGCTTCGGAGCCTAGGGGTGAGACAGCTATACTTTGAGTTGCAACACAATATAGCTTAAAATTCAATCAATCATTGCTTCTAATCGGTTGCCAGGGTTTCAAAAAAGTTGACTTCCAATTTATTTGAAAAAATTGTGGACATTTTGCTTATGGCAGTAGAAGATGGAACAACGGCGAGCCCTATTGTAAGACCTTGACGTTTCTATGTTTGGATGATATGTGATTCGTGATACGGACGGCTTTACGAAAGTCCAATGATCAGGTATCATAACGATGTTTATAAACTGGTAATTTGCTAAACATCGATTCTGCGAAGCTTGTGTCGGACATGAGAAAAAGGAACATGTCGGACATGGGAAAAAAGGACATGAGAAAAATTCTCATGTCCTTTTAACACAGCGCTAGTTGATAGTCTGACCGTCTGACGGACTCTGCCACGATGGTTTGATCACTTTGTCATTAGGGAAAATCTTTTTCGCTAGCATCAATATCAGTACGCAAGAAAACAGCTGAAACATGTTCGATCACCAAAAGTTTATAAAATATTTGTTAAAACCCTGTTCTATAAGTAAATGCTTAACAGCTTATGCTGAAAATATTTAAAATGCGATGGGCCATTTTGGATGCAGCAACAGTGAAATATCTATTTGATCTTAACAATATTGTTATTTCAACCAATATCGTTGGTTCTATTAATCATTTTGTTGTTTATTCCAAACAACTAGTTGGCTTGGTTCAAACCGGAAATTGATTTAAGCAAACTGCTAGTTTTGTTTGGATTTACCTAAAATTTAACAGTTGTCAAAATTGAACAACCAATGTTATGGTTGTTTCAACCAAACTTTTGTTGAATTCAGGTATAAATCCAAACCAAAAACAACTTGTTTTTGTAACTAGAAATTTTTGTGTAGTTCATTTCAAGCTTTGTAAGTTGTCAGCCAAGAACTTCAATATTAAATTTTGGTTGAAACAACCTAAAACATGATTGTATTTACTAAAGCTTTTTCTCCGTGCTAAAAAGAGTCACGCCAAGAGGAACATGCAACGCTTAATTCGATTAATTCTCATTTTTCGTGCCTGTATGATTCAGATGAGCTGCTCGATAGTGCGAAAGGTTGCCCCGATGATGGTAGAATCCAAGTGAAACTTATGCGCTACTAGTGTCGGGAATCAGTACTAGCTGATGGTGATTAACTTATGACAACCGGTCGAAATTTCAGTTTTTGAAAGATAAATCGCTGAATAAAGTCAAAAACGATCAGTAACGATCATTAATCATGGATGAAACAGGTAAGAAATTTGTCAAATTGTATAATAATATATAAATCTTCATTGTAATGTCATTCAAAATTGATGATAATGCGTTCTTTGAAGCATCGATATTATTGCGGTTATGTCGAGGATTATGTTTTGTATTTCAGATTCCCATCCCGAAATCGAGGTCCACATTAGTCTGCTGGATATTCTTGATTATGTTGGGGACTCCGTGCGACCAATACGCGAGGGACTAGCGGTCTTAGAGGCCCAGCATATTGTGTGCCTAGGCTACACCAGTCGATCAGCAGCCAAAATTGAGTCGAGAGGTTTCGTGCTGCAGAGCTCCCACCCCGGGGAGAGACCACATGAAATTATACTCAAATTACCCGACGACAACAAACTTTGGGACTTGGCCTGTTCTTGCAAAGCCGGAACCAAAAGGTGCAAGCATATAATTGCCTGCCTTTTGCAAATTAGCCAGTGAGTTTAATGTTTATCAGTAAATATGTAAACTATATGTATGTATGTAATCGTTACAGGTTCAAAAGCTTGGAATATTTATCGTGCACGGATGCAACGCAGGCCTGGGGCCATTCAAAGGCTGAAAAAACCAGCCTTTGGGGTGCTCGACTGGTTCAAGAAATGTGCTGTCTACGCACAAAAAAGCGACTTACCAGCGTAGATGATAGATTCAGAGAAAATTTGTTGTCTGATGCATTCGCGAAGCTGGTAGCAGGTAATAATTGTATATTTATATAGCCAAAATATTAAACTGTCCCAAACTGGTCCAGTCATCAATGTAGTTTTATTTTTCATTGATGTTTTTTTCAGCTGCTCCAGATTCTTCTATTTCAAAACATATCGCTGGGCGATATAACAATCCAGTACAATTTCGATCCGGCATAAGTGCTGTTGGTGCTCTTCAACCTAAAGTGTGTTGCTCTATCGAAGATCTGCAGCAGCTGCTATTCAGTAGTGATAGCATCACAGTAAAAGATGGAATTGGCCATACTTTTCTGTGCCCAGAGGACCAAAAGTTCTACGAAAAGGTTGTGTCCGTAACGCAGGCTGATGTTCTAAGAGTTGCGGTTGAGACGGAGGCTCAGAATAGTAAAGAATGGCAAATGCAGCGGGCCATACGTATCACAGCGAGTTCATGCTACAACCTGTATACGTATACAAAGAATGAAAATCCTGACTGGGAGAGAAAGGTTCTTCAATACCTTAGGCCGAAAACGATTTCTACTAAAGAGATGCGCAACGGGAAACAAACTGAAGAGAAGGCTTTGAATTGCTACACACGCAAAAGAAATCCTACTATTCAGAAGACGGGATTTATAGTACACATCGAAGAACCATGGATCGGTGGTAGTCCAGATGGTGTTGATGTACTTTGTGGCATAATCCTAGAAATAAAATGCCCCTTTGTCGGGGAGGACAAAGGATTGGACTGGCTTGTGCATTATTGCTCCGCTACAAAACGGTACGTGAAAGTAGAGGAGCATGATGGAGAAACAAAATATACGCTGAACAAAAAACATGCCTATTATGCACAGGTACAAGTAAACATGTGGGTGATGAAGTGCTCTAGAACAGATTTTATTGTGTACTCTTCTAAAGACGATGACTTCATCATTATTGATGTTGAGTTTGATGCGGAGTTTGTACGTGATCTAAATGAAACATTGGAGAGATTATTTTCAACATATTTTGCCGAAATTAAAGCGCTAAAATAGTGATCTATAACACTCTTATTAATAAAAAAAACTAATAAAACTTCAACATTTTTGTAACATTTATTCGAGTACTAA
The DNA here is from genome assembly GCA_034211315.2 of Aedes japonicus. NCBI lineage: Eukaryota > Metazoa > Arthropoda > Insecta > Diptera > Culicidae > Aedes > Aedes japonicus. Next base: position 123,821 of record JASCZW010000761.1, read on the forward strand.
AATAAACCTCCTGGGATTCTACTTCTCCTCCGTCTTCTATCATTTTCTGCTCCCATACCTAAATGTTGGCCATCGTTCAATCCAGATACATGTTGTCGGGTACCTGTTTAAAGATTATTAAAATATTGTGAAAATAAATCGTTGCGAGGATGGTAAACAAGGTTACCTTTCAAAACTTATCGTCCTTTAAGATCGGTGCAGATAGATTCACAATTCCACAAATAATTTTCATAATGTCATCGATATGTTTAAGGATGCTTGCGTCTACATTGCTTTGAAGAACTCCGAATAATTTGATCCTAGCAATTGCACGTTCAACATGCACACGAGCTTTTGCAATAGATTCATTAATTTGTGCATCTTCCGTGGTCAATCTTTTGTCTCGTAGAAAAGGTGGAATGTGTAGCCGAATCCCGTTCTCATAGCATTCTTTTTCAATAGAAAATCCCTTATCTACCATAATTTCGTCTTGATGTTTGTCCAGCTTTTCGATAAGGTTTTCTTTGTTGAAAATGTATTTGTCAGATGACTTGCCTGTATACGCCCGACTGCAGAAGCTCACCAACACTGCAGGTGTTACACCTAACAGGAATTTAACTGTCCTTTTGTGCTTGTAATTTGAATAGCAGGCAATTCTACAGTTTAAGCAGTTTGGTGAATAGATGCCAACCTCTGTACAGTCAAGTACGCATCGAACATTTTCAAACTTTCCTTTGAAGCAATGCGGGGTATTCTTCTTTATATCATGTCGTGATGGCCAATATACTACGGTACCTAATACTTCTGAAAGTACCTGAACGGTGTATTTGAAGTATTCAGCAGCGGTTGTTGGTGACACGCAGAAAAGAGTTGACAATGCAGCAAATGATAAGTTTTGCTTCAACTTTACCAATGTAAGTATAACGCGATCTGTAGAATGCATTTTATATTTCTTCGGATATACATTATCTTCCATGGTTCTGACCATTGCACATACAACCTCCAACAATTTCAAGGACGAAATACCAATCCATGTTGTTAGATCCTTCTCAGTTATTAAAAAGTCACTCAAAATGGCCTTTCCGTGTGACTGAATAGTCTTCTCAAGTTTATTTTTATCCGTCATTTCTTTGTTTTGCTCTGCTTTAGGTAGGTTTTCATCGTTACAGCAAATTTTGTCAAAATTATGCACCTCGTTGTTTAATTCACTTGGTGTATCCAATTGATGAAAACTATTCCCAACATGCAATCCAGAAGGATCAGTTTGTGAGCTCCGGGTTGATAGAATTGTTTGGTCCAGTGATGAATTTTCAGTGGTTTCATTGGAATTCAGACTATCGTCTGACTGACGCTCGATATCTCGGGTTCTTTGGAAGGATTCAAAGTTTCGTTTGTATGGATCAGCTTTGCGTGACTGAACTTGTTGTAAGAATGTGAGAGGAATTTGACGAGATGGTACTGCAGTTTTCTTCAACAAATTGGAACCTGGAAAATCAAGAAGTTTATTAATATAAACCAAACAAAAATTAAACTGAGAATTGCATAAATGTAACAAATATTTTATCGGCTATTAAAATAAAATCACCCCACTTCGTTCAGCGAAAGAAGAAAGTTCGTTCGATCCAGCGCTCCGTTATTTGGAAGATTTATTCGAGTGCTATCCTTGGAAATAACTAGTTTTTTTTCTCAAAATATACTCACTTCAGTGAGTAGAGCAAAAGTGAGTCTTTTTTTCTAAGAAGGCAGTGTGGTTTTCCAGTGAAATAGGAAAATCAAGCAGTGCTTGCTGGCGAATTATCTTCCCGCTTATTTTCGCTTCATCTCCGCGTGGTGACGCTAACCAGCGATACACTACTACATCGCCAACGGTCATCCGACATCGTTGAGCGGGTGCACCCGAAGGCGATCGCATTCACCCGTACACAGCGCACCGCTCCGCATAGAAGTGCGACGTTCGCACATACGGTGCGTCAGCAGCAGAAGCAGCAGCAACAGATCAGTAATATTAGTTAAGTTTCTTTTCCCTTGTCCCTCATTCCACTAGAGTTTAGCTTTAATTTGTGTGTTCTTTGTTTGTATTTGCGTGTGATTTAAATTGTTGGGAGCGTTCAACGCTCCCACGAGTAAGGCAAATCGTGCATGTGGAAGAGGTTTCTTCGACATGGACGGTTTGGCTGAAAAAGTGCCTTTGCCACCCGATGATGGGGAGACACAGATAAAATTCAGACCGCGATCGTATCCAATTGACTCGGTCGGTACCTGGGTTGTCTACTTTCAGCCCAAAAAGAAACCTCTGAATGTGTACCAAATTACAACTGATTTGACGAAGCGATTTTCAGCCATGACAGAGATTACGAAAGTTAAATTTAATAAACTCCGTGTTGTCGTCTCTAACCTGAAGCAGGCTAATGAGATTGCTGCTTCCCAGCATTTTACACTGGAATATCCGGTTCATATTCCAGCTCGTGATGTGGAGATTGTCGGAGTGGTCACAGAGGCGAGTCTCTGCCCTGACATTCTGGAAAGCAGGCGATTGGCCGATTTAGCAACCCTTTGCTTCCCCCAGTTCAAATACTGGAAGTGCAAATGCTGGTGAAAATATCGCACAGCGAGGGTAAGAAAAAAGTTACCCCCACAGACTCGTTTCGGGTGACCTTTTCTGGCTCTGCCCTTCCTCACTTCATACAACTGGGAAAACTTCGGCTACCCGTGCGGTTGTTTGTACCCCGGGTAATGATCTGCCAAAATTGCCAGCAGATGGGGCATACGGCCTCCCATTGCGGCAATAAGGCACGCTGTTCAACTTGCGGAGAGAAACATGAGGCTGGCCCTTGTGCAGATAACACACTAAAATGCGTTTTCTGTAAGGGAACTCCTCCTCATGCTCTCTCGTCATGCCCGGCGTACAAGCAACGCGGGGAAAATTTGGAACGTTCTCTAAAACAACGTTCAAAACAATCTTTTGCAGAAATGCTTAAGAAAGCCTCGCCACCCGATATCAATGCAAATCGTTTTGCTCCTCTGTCGGATGACGAGTCAGATTCGGACATGGTTGAGCGGGGGACATCTTTCAGTTTTCCGGAAGGTGCTTCACGGAAGCGAAGACGCATCCGAGCAGTGAAAGCAGCTGAACAGAAACCTCAAATTAACATGCCCAATTCAAAGAGCAGAGGAAAGAAGGATAATCCGAATCCTCCAGGTTTTCGTAGTGCCAACTACACACAGGATTTCCCATCTCTCCCGGGGACATCTAATACCGTTGATGCCCCGATTTTAAGAACAGAAGCCCCCTCTTCATCTGGGCTGTTCTCGTTCGATGATATTGTGGAAGGTATTTTCAAGTACCTCAAAATTTCTGACCATCTTAAAAGCATTGTTATGGCAATGCTTCCCACTGTGAAAACTTTTTTGAAGAAATTAACATTCAAGTGGCCCCTCCTTGCAGCTATCATTTCCTTCGATGGATAATTTGCCAAATGAGGTCGGGGATTTGATCACTGTTCTGCAATGGAATTGTCGAAGTCTTGTTCCTAAATTGGATTCATTTAAATTTTTAGCTCACAATATCGGTTGTGATGCATTTGCTCTTTGTGAAACATGGCTTTCGCCCGAAATCGATCTTCCGATTCATGAATTCAATATTATTCGGCTTGATCGGGAGGATTCACGTGGAGGTGGAGTACTTTTGGGGATCATAAAGTGCTACTCCTTCTATAAAATGAATTTTCCCCCAATTCCAGGTATTGAAGTTGTCGCATGTCAGGCTGTTATTAAAAATAAAAGCCTTTGCATTGCTTCTGTGTACATTCCTCCTAGAGCACCAATTAACCGAAAACAACTTTCAGATATTTGTTCGGTTCTGCCTGCTCCGCGGTTGGTCATGGGAGATTTTAACTCTCACGGTACAGGCTGGGGAGAACTGTACGATGACAACCGGTCTTCTTTGATATATGACCTCTGTGACAACTTCAATATGACAGTTCTCAACAATGGAGAAGTTACACGTTTGGCAGGTCCATCCTCAATTGGCAGTAGATTGGACCTCACAATTTGCTCGAATTCATTATCGTTGGACTGCACGTGGAATGTGATCCCGAATCCCCACGGTAGTGATCCTTTGCCTATAAAAATTATGCCGGAATCCATCAACGTCACGTATGATCTAACTCGTAATATCGATTGGACAAGGTTCAAGACAGCAGTAGATGAAGCCGTAACGTCGGTAGAAAGGCTTCCACCGCTGGAGGAATATGACTTCCTCTCCAACCTGATTTTGGAAAGCGCGCTTCAAGCTCAAACTCGACCAGTTCCAGGAACGTTATTTCGCAGGAAACCTCCTTCTCCATGGTGGGATCAGCAATGCACCGAGGTTTACCGCAAAAAGTCCGACTCGTTCAAAGTTTTTGGTAGACGTGGAACACCTGAGCACTTTGAAAGGTACACGGCTCTCGAACGAGAATTTAAGAGCCTCATCAAGGCCAAGAAACGCGGTTACTGGCGAACATTCGTGGACGGGTTATCGCGTGAAACGTCGATGAGTACCCTTTGGAATACGGCGCGAAGATTGCGTAACAGAATTACGAACAACGAGAACGAAGAGTACTCGGACCAATGGATTCTGAAGTTCGCGTGAAAAGTTTGTCCAGATTCTGTGCCAGCACAAATGTTTCCTCGCGAAACAACGAATTCGATAGATGAGATTGGCCAACCCTTTTCAATGATAGAATTCTCTGTGCGCCAGTGTGTGTGTGTGAGTGTGATTGTGTGTGTGTGTGAGTGCGTTATTATTTTTTTTAATTAAAAACGTTCAATTAAAAAATTGTAATTTGAAGTTCTAGATATAAGAAAACCATTGTTCCTTATGCTTTGTTCAAAATTTCCACCCCAATTTTCACATCCTAAAATTTGTTATTCCTATTAACCTCGAGACGACCGCGAGTAATCGGTTCTATCCCCTTAACCTTAGTTCTAAGATAACTGATGTATATAAACATGAAAACTTGGCTCTGTAAAGTTGATTTGATTGAGCCTGTACAAATAAATGGCTCGTAAAAAAAAAAAAAATTAAACTTATCAGATTCGCAACCAAATTCAAGAACTTTTAGGTAATTTAGGATGGTGTTCGAAGATATATTCTATGAGAATACCTAAGAGAATACCGTAAAATCATAGTTCAAAGATAATTCGACAAAATTAATAGAAAAATGCATTTTCGTTTTGGACAATTACATTCATCTCACAATTATGGATCAAATTTAGCAAAATGATTCCAACTTATAGTTGAAAAATCTCAAAAAGTTTCACAGGAACATTCAATCGCGTGATTCATTATTGTGGTCAGGAGTGATTTCTCCCACAGTTATGGAACGATAAATGTTGATTTGAGCGCTTCAGTTTGAAAAAATGACGTATCCTTCTCCAAGTTTAATTCACATATTATAACATAAGTCAGTGCAAAAAATGGTGAAGATTGCGGAAGGTTTAAAGGTCACGCCAACCGATTAAGCTTGTATGGAGATTGTCCGAATAACCTGTTCTTTTTTTTACTAGTAGTTCATGATAAAAATAATTACCTGCATAATAGTCACTGTTGTGAAAATGTTGGCTGCAAACGAATGAGTTTTTTGTCGCGTTTTTACCCGATTTTACAGCCTGGATCCAGTTGCTTGCCATGTTAACATCTTTCGGAAACCTGTGTAGAAATACACCTTTGCTGGCCTTTGTTGTGCAACTGTACACAGAGCACATTCTGTTGCTTTTTGGACGTAAATCTTCCTTAACATAATTATGATCCACGAGACACGGTGGAATAAGATTCTGCGTGATCCTTCTCCGATGAATCGAAACCTTTTTTACGGGTCTGTTGAGCTTTTTAGAAGGTACTGCGCTACTCTTCAGATATCGAGATGTTACTGCAAATAATAAACAATAAAAGAGATTTCTTATTGCATATTTTTTGTTTGGGATGAAATTAGCCATAACTTTTGAATGAGAATTGAAATTATTTGAATTTGAATTTGAATGTGAATTGATGTTATTTTTGAACCCTCTTATTACAAGCACTCCCTTACTCGATAACATTTATCAGGATATTTTTTCATACTGGATGATTATGAAATTCCTTTTATTTTACAAGCTTCGAAACACCCCTAACTTGATGTGGTTATATTAATTGCACTATCAGTTGAAAAACTCAATGCCCCCTGGGGACAATCAATTAAGAAGAAGGAGAAAAATCCATTGTCACTAGTCACCAACCGTTCTACGCATAATGTTCCCATAGTGCTATCTACGAAATAGTCAAAACTCAGGTCAATTTGTCCCACAGCAAACGTCTAATGGAGCCGTCAGGGAACATAAGTAGCTGCTGGGAAACACCTTCCAATAACTTTGCACCTTCCAATAATATATTTCATCATAAAACATAGATAGGACATATCAGTATTCATTATTTCCATAATAACAATAAAAAATTATGGTTAACGAAGCATATCTAATAATCATGGGACAAACTGACCTGAGTTTTGATTTTTCGTGAATGGTAACATGAAGCAATTATGCGTTGACCGGAGTGAGCCACCGAAACTGGAATAGTAACCAATGACCTGACTACCAAAGTTCGATTTTAGTCGCTCATTTGCAGAAAACATCACCTGGGAAAGAAGCTATCTTTCCGTCTATCCCAATTCATTTTAAATGGAACTTCGAACACAATAACAAACATGATTACTAACCTGTTGAAAAATCTGTATCCTGCGTCTTCTGCGCCGTTACCGAAAAGCAGCTGTATTTTTATCAGAGCAGCCAAGTTGTTTTACCCACTTCTTCAAGTGCTGCGATTTCGAAGAGAATTTTTCAACTTACTCGGATTTTTCGTCCGGCATCCAGCAATGCAGCATCCTTTCTTTTTTTGGATTGCTTTGACCTTCCCAACTGGCAACTCCATGGAAGGTATGGCAGTAGTCTTCCGTTTTTCCGTGTGTCTGTAATATATTAAATAAGCAAAAAATACAACATCAAATCAATCCAACATAAACAGAACTACTTACATTCATCAAAGTCTGCTTCCACAAAATGCTGAGGAGCATGTAAGCTCTATGCCCAATCCGTAAGCTTAGTAGCGGCCTTCCTCCACTGCGCAAATCTGTAGCTACCCGAGTTCGGGACTCGAAAGAGCTGGGATTTGATCTCATTGCATCGAAATAATGCAACGATTCTGAAACAAAATTAAAAAATGTTAGCCGTGGAGATTGCTTTCAAGTCATCTGAAGAAATCCACTATTTTTTTTTATTGCAAGCAGTAAATTCATCAAAACTACTTACCATTTTGTGCAAGACCACTTTTCCTACAATTTTACAACTTTTGCAGCATGACCAATGTCCCAAACATCATAAAAACTAAATTTAATAAATAAAATAATTTGTTTCGCGTACGTTTTGACAGATGCTTATATTTTTATCACCGCTTCGACAACAGCGCCACGGGTGGCCGGTGGTTGGTTGGATTTTACCATAGATCTGGCTTCACTTTTGGCGTGATTCTAGATCTGGCTTCACTTTTGGCGTGATTCTAGATCTGGCTTCACTACACGCAAAAAAAAGCCGCAGTAGAAACTACCATTTTGAGGGTTAAATTAAGCGCAATCACCAACAATTTTCAGCAGACTATAATTGCGTTTGATTTTACCACGCTCTGTGATTAGATCAACCATGGTGTGGTTGATTTCAATATGAGTCTGTCAAATATACCACTAATGCTGAAGGTTGTACCATGAACGTAGTAAATTTGACTGAAATTTCATGGTAGTTTTGAACATAGGCATAGTCGGGTAAAATCTAGGGGCAAGACATTGAGCAATCCTGAGTAACTCTGAGCAAATATGAGCATCTCTCATTCACTGGATTCATATCGTTATATCGAACATTCCTACCTTTTGTGAAGCTTGGTTTTGACAGTGAAATTGCATAACAAAAACAAGAATGTTTTGTCGTCAAAGTAACCGTATCAACTTTGTTGTTTTTGTCACACGCTAGTCGTTAAATTATATTAAATAGAAATCATCAGAATAAAAGGAGATGTGAAATTCGCAATGAAATGGTACCAATTGCTGGCAAAAGGTATAATGTCGAACCAGGCTCTTCGAGATTCAACACTGAAACGGAAAATCGACAGCCGCTTCTCTGTGCTCCCACCATGATAGCTACGACGACTAGCCCGATTAAAAATGTAAACAAATCTACACTACTGTTAATGCTAACCGAAAGCAGGCACAGGTTATCTACGGATAGAGTGAGACGGTTTCAGCAGAATTAAGTTTTATATTACTCTATTTCATCCTTCTTTACTCCATTGATGAATAAGGTTGTGATTTATCAACCAAAACCAAATTAAATTTATTGTTTCTTTTATAAAACAAGCTCGTTTTTTTTCTTGCTTGTGCCTAAACAGCCTAACGAATGCTGGTGTCTACCGATAAAAATCACTCTAAATCCTATCGCAAAACTGGAGTTTTCGATATTTGCAATTAGTCGAAAAGGCTTGGTCTCATTTTGGAAGTGACTCATTTGGCAGTCAATAAATCTCACATATTTCATCTGTTTTTTTGTCTTCCTACAAGAAAAAGACAATGAAACCATATTAAACAATCTACTTACCGAATTCGGAGCCCAATTCCTCATCCAAATACTGCGACCTATATTGCCTTCTTAAGATACGACAGTAAATTATTTTCCCCAAACAGTAAACATACTGCTGTTATTGGTTGCCAAGGTTGCCACCGTCGTTACCGACAAATTCAAGCCAGTGCTGCCAGACTACTTAAATTTTAGTTATCAATTATGCAAATTGATGGAAGCTGATGCATTCTGAGCAAACGTGAGTTTTATGATCAAGTATGAGTGATGTTATTCTTCTCGTTTTAGAACACATTTTTTGGCATTCCTACCACTCTTAATCTTGGGGGGAGAAGATCATCATAGAGTGTGCAAATTTGATGAATCCTGAGTAACTTTGAAGAAAAAAGTTACTCACAAAAAAGCTGTCTTGCCCCTAGGGTAAAATGGTAGTTTTTACTACAAGATTTCTTTCTGTGTAAGGATGGTATAAAAAATGGGAAATTTTCAAATGAATTATTATAACTTTCATAGAGACCGGAGGTTGGCGCCATTCAATTACCAATGTTTCCTTCCCGGAAGATCCAAGTCGAAAGATTTTCCCCATATCTTCCGAATGCACCTGAGCCAGCTCTAGCATCTGCTGCCGCTCGTCATCGCTTGTGGCACCGCTGCAAAAAAAAAGATGGTATTATTATCAGTGACATGGCCTATTCCGTTTGCATGGTCCGTTCGGAACTTAATAACGCCGAAAGTTTGTGAACTTTCCTGATAAGCGATTTGTTTGGGCGAGGCACATTTTGAATGTGAAGCTTTTGTATTATTTGACAACAGTATAGAGAAAAAATCCGTACGACGACTTCCTTTGTGTTGGTGGATTTGAAAGTTTTACAATTTTCATGGTAAAAGAACATACTTTTAAATTTACACATTGAACCGAAAAAATATACTTTCAATTCAAACGCAAAACTTTCGCAGTAGATGATTTTACTTTTAATTTAATGAAAAATAAACTCTTTTTAGAAGTTAAGTGCTACGCTTTTAATAAAAATTTATTTATTTTTGTGTGTAGGGGCTTTAGTCTAGTGGATCTCGAGATAGCTTCCAAGCAAGAACTGCTTCGACAAAAAGTTATGGGAGCGGTCGTGGAAAACCCTGGTCAGTCCCACGTGTGGATCGCGAAACAGACTGGAATCGAAAATTCGACCGTTTCTCGTGCGGTGGGATATCCATGTGTTAATCAAATGATAATATAAATGAATATGAAACATAAACCGTTCGTATAGATGAAAATGTGAAAATTCCCCATTTTTTATACCAACCTTAGGAACGACTGTTCAATCCTACCCCTCAGCGCTGTGCAAACTCTTTCAACCTTCGGTGCCGATGCCGCATGCATCCATTTTGACAGCTTATTGTTTTGATCGTGTGTTTCGTTTTCTGGATTGGAGATTGAGTAACAACTTGCTTGTTTTTTTTATCAAGTGAAAATTTCCAGCAAAATGTTATCAATTACCAAAAGCAGCTTTCTAGCTAGGCTCGCTCCAATTCGCAACCTATATCCGAGTGCATCGTCCCGGTGGAAATCCTCATCTCTACCGAGGAAAGAAGATGAAGAGTTCAGTTCCGATAGCGACATTAAAATCAGCACCAAGCCGAGCCACCACCGGTTGGAGAAGCGCAGCCCACTCATGAAGAACATGTTCATCGGGATAGTGGACACCGATTTGCTGGTGTATCCGGAATCACTAAATCGAGACGAACAGTCACGAGTGGTTTCGGAACGGGAGTCATACGAGCGGATAGTCAAAACCAGTGAACCGAGTGAATTGCCCCAGAAGCTACGAAATGCTGGAATTTTTGGCTTGCAATCTCCGTTGAATCACGGTGGCAAGCAGCTTATTGAAACGGAGCTGGCATACTTCAACGAGATTATCTCTAAGGACTTCCAGACGGCATTGATTGCTGGACAGCATAATGCAATCGTTCAACTGCTAAACAGATTCGGTTCGGATCGGCTGAAGGAAACCTGTATGGATGCGTTGAGCAGTGGAAGAGTGACGGTTAGCAGTGCGTTGTTTGAAGAGAAAACTCCTTCCGGAACCATGTTCAGTACGATTGCCACGCAGGACGTGGGTCGTAAGCAGTGGGTACTGAACGGATCGAAATCGTTTGTGATCGATGGCGATAAAGCGGGATACTTCCTGGTACTGGCCTCGACAAAGGGAATGGACCAAATCAGCGCCCAGGATACAACCATAACGGCATTTTTGGTCGATGCCAGCTGGAAGGGAGTTCACAAGGCGCAAGCCGACGAAACGTTCGGATTGAACGATGTCAAACAGGTTACGGTAAATTTCGAAAATGTGGAAATCGGAGAAGGTGGGCAAAAATGTTGACAAATCGCTTCGAAGAGAAGTTTTTGACTGGTTTTTATTTTTGTAGAGAACATTCTCGGAAGTGAAGGAACGGGAGCGGAGGTTCTGGTTGAGTTGCTGAAATCAACTCGTGTTCAAACTAGCGTTTTTGGTCTGCAATTGATGAAGCAGCTCCTCAACGGTCTCACGAAACATTGCATCGAAACGAAGACCGGTGGTGGACACATCATGTGAGGGTAGAATTGTCAGCTGAAAAGCTTCAACTTACTAATATTTCTCTTCCAGGGACATTGAAAACGTCAGTGAACAGCTGGCAAAGGCCACCTGCGCAGTGTACGCAGCGGAAAGTATGATCTACCTGACAACGGGCCTGTTGGACGATTTCATAGGCCAAGACGCGGAAATGGAAGCGGCGATAACGAAAATCTTCACAGCCGAAAAGCTTATGGAGATGGCCATCCAGCCGCTCCGTTTCGTTGGACCGCAAGCTCTTACCAAGGGTCACCCGCTTGAATCGTTGTTCCGAAACTCGGTTCAATTCTACGGACAGGGTGAAACCATTGATTCTGTTAAATTTTTCGTTGCCCTCAGCGGTCTGCAGTTTGCCGGTGTAAGTTTGCGATGTTTGGTATTTCCAGGATTTTCTTCTGAAACCATTCTAATATTATTTCCAGATGGCAACACACGAAACAATCCGGAAAGGATCGTAATCCAGCCATGAATCCGTCACATGTGATATCGAGAATCTTCGAAAAGAACTCCATCGATAACCCGAAGCAATTCGTCAATCTGGAGCATTTCATGCATCCCTCGCTAGACGGAGCTGCCCACTGGATTGAGTTCTCCATCATGCGACTGAAGCTGGCCACGGAGTGTGTCCTTTCGCGGCATGGCAGCGAAGTGATCGGCAGACACATTGAACTGATTCGGATAGCCGACATCGCCATTCTTATCTATGCCATGTTGGCAACATCGGCCCGAGCATCCAGGGCGTACTGCATAGGGCTGCGACATGCCGAGCAGGATATCTATCTGGCGAATGCATTCTGCCAGGAAGCCCAAGAGAAAGTGCTAGTGCTGGCCAAGCAATTGGAACAGGGACAGTTCATTACGAACGATGCCAACTATGGCGCACTGTCGCGATACCTTTTCAAGCAGAAGGAGTACTTCTTCGAACACCCGCTGACGAAGAATTTCTAGGTTTAGTTGATGGGAATCCGTTGGAAGTATATTGTATAGGATGTTAGCTGACTATGCGTCAGAAATGTATGGTCCGAAATGTCCTTTTTATTTTCCTAAGAAGGAAAGGTGCAATTTTATCAGAGCAATAACGATAGTAAGTTCTAAAAGCAATTTTCAATCGATAATTGGGGCCACACCCGTTCCTTAATAGCGGCAATCACACATAGAAGATAAGTGAGTTTTCACCTCTCTCAGATATACATTGTTATTTCATATTGTGTTTTTGTGTTTATCTTTAGTTATTTGCATTGCATAAGTGTAGATTTGTAAGTGGTTGAGTGGTTGAGCTCCTACGGGTGATTTGTCGGGGGATCGTGAATCTTTGCCGGCAAATGATAAGGTGTCTCATAATGTTCCCGGTCACGAACCTATCCGGTTGCTTCAGCTGGTCCATGGGATGTCTATTTTTAATTCCGAACGAGGCCGCTAAATGTGTATCAGATAACAATTGATCTGACAAAGCGATTTTTGGTAGCGACAGAAAAAGTCCCATTAACTGTGAATATCTGAGGGTTGAGCGTCGAAGCGATGTTTGTCACTTGGTGAAATGAAAAAAGTTACCTGCAGTGACGTGACTCCCCATTTGATTTACCCAGACGAGTCACGTCACTGCAAGTGACTCTTTCCACTTCACCAAGTTACAAACGTCACTTCGACTCTCGGAATAACCCTCACTTTAACCCTTATGTGTTCGACAAAAAAAAACATTAAACACTAGAAACTATTTCTATTCCATTGTGGGCCATATGCCGACTTGTTCCTGCAACGGCCATTCTGTAACAGGTTCCCGTGGGGCCTCGAGGTGAATCCGTCGAATCCTCCGGTCATTAAAACGGTCGGACCTCCGGAACCAAGCTTCCGCTTCTGGCTTCCTTCTCCAGTAGTGCCAGAATCTTGTAGATGTTCCGTGATTGGAACGGTTAAAGTTAGATTTGGAAGGACTAAAAAATGACGAGGACAAAAGGAATAGATATCAAGCTACACTTGATCGGAAACTTAAATCTCAAACACAGGGACGTTTGGAATCAGTGGAGCAGAAATGGTCGTAGTTACGCTCAAAGCTCCATCATCACCATTGACACCGAGAAGGCAGAATGCATGTAAACGATATACAGAAGCACACCAGGAGCAGCTGAAAAATGACCGAATTAATAATCCAAGTATTTGACACTAACGAAATACTTTCATCGTGGCTCTCAACTGTACAAATACCAATTTCAAAAGCAAGATATCCACAATCAACGAACGATTACCATAGAATTACATTATGTTCAATAGCGTGTAAAATTTACGCCAAGATCCTTTTGGACAGACTGGAGAGACAGATACCACTGCATACCAAATGGCGTTCCAATCTTAAAGAAGTACCTCAAATAAAATTTTCATGCTGCGACGAATATTAGATGAAAGGTGGCGTAAAGGTGCATCAACGATAATCGTATCTCTAGACCTGAAGCAAGCCTTCGATAGAATTGACACTAAGAAGATCGCGGCAATTCTGATGTCCATGAGCGTTTCGAAGGCATTGATAAACAGGATAATTAAGGCTTGCCTGACGGAAGAGACATCCCTACAATGGTTTGGACACAGGACGCAATCTATTCGGAAAACAAAAGGCATAAAACGAGGGTGCCCGGTGAGCCCTATAATAATAATAATGATGCTATATATGTAGTATATTTTCAACGTTGAGCGAATTTCTACCGGATTTAAACATCGAACAGGCTTCTACCATAGTTCTGCCATTAGTAATAGCTTATGCAGATGATCTTATTTTCATATGTACAAGGTTTGAGGATATGGAGCGTATTATATCTACACTAGAGCCTCTGTTGGCGTCTATAGGTATAGAAATAAATACCGACAAATCGAAAGTATTGTTCAGAGACCCCCTCAATACCAAAAATGTTGCACCCAATGAAGTCCAAAGATTTGGTAAGTACAAACTGACGGTGATTACGAAGATAAGATATTTAGGCGCCTACATAACCAGTAGTTTGACGAGAAAATAAACTAGAAGGCAGAGAAAAGCATATAGTGCTTTCTATAGTCTTATATGGTTCGTTTTTAAGAGATCATGTCATCCGATGGGAAACGATAAAAAAATTGTACCACACATTAATTACACCAATTGTAACATACTCGATTGAAGAAGCGACTGTTCTCAAAAGCAGTTGGAATTCTCGCCGCAGAATGAAAACCACCATGCTAACTGCGCTAAAGGTTCTGAGCTATGAAACAAGACAGCATTACGAGGTTCCTAAAATAGCGATCCATCTATCAATTACAACCCGCATAACGAAAATCAATTTGCTATACTTCGAATGCAAGATATATTATCACATTTTATGTTATTGTTGTAAAATAGTTTAATCTCGTTTTAACCATATAAACTCTATATTAACCAGGGGTTGCGACTCTCAGCCTTATTCTGCGTGGCGGGTGAGTCGACACGACTCGCTCTCACATGCGAGGTGACAATTGTCGCCTCGGGTGAGAATGACTCTCCGTGCAAATCAAATGGAGCGTCACCTCACGCGGGCGACAATTGTCACCTCGTATGTGAAGGATAAGTCGATCAACTCACACGCACACGCCAAAATGGGCTGTCTATCTCAGATGCAGGATTTTTTTTGTTTTGCTTTTGTGCGATGTGCGCACGCTAGTAGATAGAAAGAAGATTTGAAACATTTTGATGAAGATTTTAAAGATTTACTGCAAAAAGATAGAGCACAATGCAAGTTGATGGATTAAGATTCACAAGCTGCAACAAGATTTTTTATAAGATTGATTCGCTAGCGTGGGATTTTTCGATCATCTTGAATCTGGATTTAGATGTGTCGCCCCCCCTGATGTTAACACATGTTGTTAATGTATGCCATATTATCTTTGAAAGGTTTTTTATTGACCGTATCGGTCTGGATTATAAACCAACTATTTGTCATGGAGTACAGCAAAAAAATTTGTTCGAGAAAATTAACCGACTATGTAGCATATTTGGCCTTTTACCATCTGAAATATTGTTAATACTACATAGAAGCAAAGAAGAATGCTAAGATGGAACAGTTGGTACAAATATTTTTTTCATTTCAGAGTCCTTTTCAAAAATTCAAAACGGTCCCTTTCGAATGAGCACTCCCCAATAAACGGGCTGACAGATCTTGTTATGCTGTTCCCTCGTTGTGCAAACAAAGACCAAAATACTTTGAAAACAAGGTAAAGTATTGCTGGTTGCAGTTGTGATTGGACTCTAGAAGTGCGTTTTGCGCATTTTAAAGTGTGATAAAAGTGCACGTTTACGTCCAATCGTTTTGTTGTCTTCGGTGCACTTATCCTTTATGCTGAAAGGTATAAGTTCACTGAAGACAGGAAACGATTTGACGTAAACGTGCGCCTTATCACACTTTTCTGTTTTTGTCGGAGTCCATTTTTAACTGCAATCAGCAATATTGCTGGTGCAGTTAAAAAATGGACTCCGACTAAAAACAGAAAAAGTGTGATAAAAGTGCACGTTTGCATCTCGAATCGTTTCCTGTCTTTAGTGAACTTATGCCTTTCAGCATGAAGGATAAGTGCACCGAAGACAACAAGGCGATTGGACGTAAACGTGCACTTTGTCGCGCTTTAAAACTGCGCAAAACGCACTTCTAGAGTCAATGCTGGCTGCGGACCAGCAATATATTGTCCGAATATCACCCAGAAGTAACCACAAGCATTCATCTTATTTGCACTTGTTCATCTCGAAATCAACATCGGTGATGCGGGATCGCATCAATTCAACAGTGGTCAGGTATTGCAGCGGTATTTCCAGCTTGAAAATGTAGTGATGCATTACAGTGCAATAATGCTACTATAGCAATGTCTTATGGCATTACAGAAGATCTATAGCATTGAGTTCGAGTCTTAGTGGGGCCCTTTTCAGCTTTAATTCAACTTCAATGATGCACTTGACGTAATACATATGCCCTATATATGCACGCTATTACAGCCTCGTGGTTTCTTGGGCATATTTTCACATACACGCTCATTCGAGCTTACTCAATGATGAGTAAATTTTACTCAATTTTATAAATATATATCAAACGTCAAATCTCGAGTAATTCATGTTAAAGCCTAGTAAGCAGCTGACAAGTAAAGCTCTGAAGTAATTTTAGCCATTTATACCGAAGTAATATTGACAACTGCTCCAGTATGGGTGAAATGTCAGTTTTACATGCGGAATAATCGAACCGAATATTATTCCGCAAGGAAAAGTGACAGTTCCATTTAGATTACATGGACAGGCGTTACTAACGTTACGAAGTTTGCCTTCCTTTTCAGCTGCATACAAGGTAAGGGAACGTCCATTAATTACGTCACGCAAAAATTGACTTTTTTCAACCCCCCCCCCCCCCTCCCCCCTTTGTCACGTTTTTTGTATGGATAATCAAATTTTTTTGTATGGATCGTCACGTTTTCCCAAACCCCCTCTCCCCCCTTACTGCGTGACATAATTAATGGACCTTCCCTAAGTAATTCCGACAGTTAAAGCATTTCTTGACCATTTCTTGCCCTATCCTAACGCAAATTACTTGAGGGCTGCATACTACCCGCATAACGAAAAACAATTTGCTGTATAGTCAAAACTGTATTTCGAATGTAAGATATATTATCACATTTCATGTTATTGTTATCGAATAGTTTAATCTCATTTTCACCATACAACCTCTACATTATCACATATTGTTGTTGTATGCCATATTATCATTGAAAGGTTTTATATTGTCTGCACTCGGTCTGGATTATATACCAACTTTTTGACATACAGTACAGCAAAAATTTTGTTCGAGAAAACTGCCATTTTTTTATGGTAACCTAACTTAACCGCCTATTCAGCATATTGTTATTTGGCCTTTTACCATCTGACATATTGTTAAAACTTTAAAGGATATTGTTAGTTTATAGTTGTCAGCTATAAGGGTAAATGTCGTAACAATAACGGAAACGGTCGTCAACAATAAGGGAAATGGTCCAGGAATGGTTTATGATTATGCGGGTAGCCTTAAGGGCCTAAAAGCCATTTGTAAACAATGACTCTAAATGTCGATTTCTCTTGAATCTTAAACCACTCTCGTGAAATGAAAGCACCACCTGGTAAAGGCATGTTAGTTCTACCATATGGAGTAGCTGCATATAGTAGGATTCTAGTGATTCGTGAAAGATCTACATTTAAAGCCATTGTCTTCAAATGGCTTTTAGGCCCTAATCATGAATTACTTGAGGAATGCTGAGTAATCATGCGATATGGAGCAAACAGCAGCCACTGTAGATGCGAGAAGGTATCTTAAAAAGAACTAAGGTGTTTTATCTTGACAGGGATTTGTTGATTAATAATAGTATATTACATTACAGATAAACCAAACATTTTCGAAACTCTTTTTGGTATGAATTGAGACCAGACTATAAAATGTTAATGGCAAAATACCTTATTTATAATGCGGATGAATTGATTGGTGTTAAAAATGATAAGCGTGCATTTCATCACTCGTGCCTTCCCAAGTAACCATAAGCATTATATTTTTGCACTTGTTCAACCAAAAATCAACATCATTAATGAAGAATTGCATCAATTCAACAGTTGTTAAGCAATGAAGCGTTAGATTGGCTTTTAGAATATGATGATACATTACCAATGCAATAACGCTACTTTAGTAATGCATAAGACATTATAAAATATATAGCATTAGTTCGATCTAAGTGGGGCCTTTTTCAGCTTTAGCCCAACTTCAATGAGGCACTAGATGTAATGCATATGCCCAAGGGCCTGGCGGGAAGTCATTTGCCTGAAGCCAACATCTCTATCATTCAAACTTCAAAAGATTCATTGTTTATAAACAACACTGGCGTTCGTACCCGTAGTAACAAATGTCAAACGGGCCTTATTCAAATAAAACCCCGTTCGCACTACAACCTATATTACGTGATATGGAGTATCTTGATATCAAATGCCATACACATTATTTCCAGTGAAAACTAGATGTATAGATGCTGATATCAAGATAGCCTATATCACGTAATATCGGCTGTAGTCTGAACGGGGTGTAATACCCCGTTCACACTACAACCTATATTACGTGATATAGAGTATCTTGATATCAAATATCATGCACATTATTTCCAGTGAAAACTAGATGTAAAGATGCTGATATCAAGATAGCCTATATCACGTAATATAAGTTGTAGTGTGAACGGGGTGTAAGGCCCGTGATATGTTGCATACTGTCAAACGCTAGTAAATTAGATAGGGTTGCCAGGCCCCTGCATATGCCCTATGTATGCATGCTATTACAGCCTCGTTTTAACTTGGGGTGTCACTTGATTTTACAAATGTAATAATCGCCACGAATTCTTTACTATTAAAACATAATATACATATTATGCTAACATATTACAGAGCATACTCCAGCATTACTGAGGATCAACGAGCAAAAGCCAGTTTGTGGACATCACCACATCATCAGCGGAACTACATCTTTGACGTGGCTGGATAGCTCAGTGGTTATCCGTTCTGCTTACTGAGCAGATGGTCGGGAGTTCAATCCCAGGCCCGTCCCCTTCCTTGTCATTTGTCACTTGTCATTTGTCAAAAAGCAGTCTACTGCGCTTTCATTGATCGCATCACTTACCACAGTGAATCCATGATCTAAAAATAACCTACCTCACTAACACAAAAACTATCCTTCCCTTGAAAATTGTGGAGACGCAGAGGTAAACACGGTCTCTAACCAACGATTGTCAAACTAATCATCCTTCCCCCGCCCCAAAAACCGTGAGGACGTGGCCGGCGCCGGTACTGATCTATAAATAGATTGAATTAGTGAACTTGTACATTGAAGATGTAAAGCTACTCCCGAACTCCATCTGTGTGGTTCTCTGTGCAATTACACTAGTTCTGATCAGTAAAAAAAAAAATCACCACATCATCAGCGAAACTACATCTATGGATGGGACCTATACCATTGATTATTTGATTCTATAGACAAAAGCTATTTCTGCATTCAAATAGTTGCCAAATTTTGTAATCATATTCTCTTCACTCACACATTATTCGAATAATGTGTGGGTGAAGAGAATATGATTACTAACCGACTAAGGCCGGCCCCTTGCGTACTAATTTCTGTTTTTATTTTGGTTGTTAAATAAAACATAATTCTACGGTGTTTTTTTCAAGGAGACCTCAATGATTTTTATAGCATATTTGTGAGTAAGTACAACTCAAAATTAAATGAATTTAAGGATGAGGGGATTTTTTTTACTATCGTACAGGTTTGACCCGTAGCGTCTCAGATTGTTGCAAAGCTTTGTCCACTCGTAGAGCTCATGGATAAATGAACAAAAAAAATCAGGGTTGACAGTTTTTTTGGAAAACGTCAATTTAAGTTTTCCAATTTCCACGAACCTTACTAAATAATATGCCGTTCGAATATTTCGCAAGGAAGTTTGACATTTCAACCATACTGGAGCAGATGTCAAAATTACTTTCGGTCAAAATGGCAAAAATTAGTTGTGGTCTTTACTTGCCAGCTTTATAATAGGCTATAAACCGGAAACAAAACGTTTTGAGAATTCTGGAAAATTTGAAATATCTTCTCTTGTTCACTAATTTAATACAATGGGCCCGCCACTCGTTTTCATACCAAAATGAAAAAAAAAAAAAAACAGAGATTACTCAAAATTGAGTTGAGACAATGACACTCAATTGAGGGTACGTTCGGTTCAAACGTTTTTGAGTTAAAGTTACTCAAATGTGAGCGAAACCGGATGGCAAACAAACACCTATGTTTATTATGAGAAATCGAAAAGCTTCTTCTAGTTGTATACATTTTATCTAATTATCGAATTTAAATCGTTGTAGATCTTCCTGAAACAGTGATTCTTGCCAGGCTTAACGTAAAAATGAACAATATGTTCTAACGACAATCATTATCATAAAAAATGAATTCTGTGTTTAAAATTTATTATTTGAACAATTGAGCTTTTTCCTAATAATTATCAGAAATAATGCCTGAATAAGTGTGGTTCTCGAAATTGGGAAATAATCATCATCGCGTTTTCGAACACCTTATATATAAGCGCTAATTGACTCAAAAGTATTCAGTAATAACATATTCCTCCAATCAATTTGTATACTTATGAAACGTACAAGAGTTACTTAATACCTGCGTACAAAAAATCAAGCAAAAAACTTGCGTTTGGCTGACTTTTGAATCGAAACTGCTTAAATTTCATGCATTTCTGAAGACATTTCATAATTATTTTTTGTTTATGCTTTTTCGTACCACTACATAAACATTGCAGCAAATATAATACCTTGTACTTTATATACGTTGGAAACTGACATCGCACTCAAGGTGAATTTAATACTTAGTATTAAAGTATTAAATTCACCTTGGCCTACATCACAAATTTACGCCACTGACGGACGACGAGGTCCACAGTGGAAATTGAAAACAATACTTCATCGAATTCATTGAAAACAATACGAAACGAAGTCAAAAGAAATTTTATTTCATGCGGAAAGTGCGAATAAGTGAGTGAATCTTAAATATATATCACCTTAGGGCGCTAGGCAAGACATACACCGAAGATTACTGCCGCAGTTTGCCTCTGCCAAGCAATTTGCGGTTAATTCGGCGGTTCGGAAAGAAGAGTGAGTTAAACAATATAAATATGTAGCACATCCTAAAAGTTAACTTATGAACACAGGTTCCTATCGCTAGACGACAGTATCTCGAACTACAAACATATTTCTAAAATCCTAAAGAGTTTGACCTGTTTAGTGGAATACCTGTAACTAGAAATGTGCAGAAAAATTAGTATTTTCCATTTAATTCCAACTTCCTAAGTAACTTCACGGAAAATTAAAGCGAAGCCCGCGAACATTGCCATTTTGTATGACAATCGTGGTCTGTATGGATTGAACTAGGGCTTGTAGCAGGTTTATTGTAATTCCAAATCGGGGCCTATTTCATTGCGCATCTAGTGGTCATGCCTGTGTGCTGCAGTGTAACTTCCATTTATATATTCAGCCTTATTCTGCGTGGCGGGTGAGTCGACACGACTCGCTCTCACATGCGAGGTGACAATTGTCGCCTCGGGTGAGGTGACTCTCCGTGCAAATCAAATGGAGAGTCACCTCACACGAGGCGACAATTGTCACCTCGTATGTGAGAGAGAGAGTCGTGTCGACTCACCCGCCACGCAGAATAAGGCTGATTGTGAAAAATCAGCTGGGAACAATTACGAAACCCTTACAATCGAAAACCATGGATATTACGGCGTCCAGTAAATAAGGACCAGTTTAGTTAAAATAACCCCATAATAGGCTTTATATTTATCTTAAATCTTCTCAGATAAAACGAAAAAGAAAAACACTTCTGGAATTAGCGAAAGGAAAAATAAGTAAGTAGTTTTCGGCAATTGCATAAATTATACATGCCCAAACGGCCAAAACGTAGCAAGTTACATTAATTTTAAGAGATTTTCGCATTTGCGTATTTAAAAAATTCCAGTGCTGCTATGTATATATGTGTTATACAATAATTTAGTATGTTTATTGATTGCATAAATTATTCTCACTAGTCCACCAATTCCCGGGTGCTCACGGTGCTCTCTCGACTAGTACTGGGCTGTGGTTCGACTACTGCTACTGCGCCATCAGTCACCATTCCGAAAATCTCCTGCGCCAACAGTCCGGCCGCACCGGCCAACGATTGTCCACTATTGCTACCGCTAATGCCGATGCCGCCACCACCGCTGGCCAATGCCAGCGAGAGGATCCCATCACGGGCATCGCTTTTCAAGAACTTCGGATCCTGCGAGGGACACTCGAAATGAACGCAGTGGAAAATCTGTTGAAAAAATGTTGGAATGTTAGTTGATTTATGGAACGGGGAAGGAAGTAGAGTTAAGTTTACCTCATTGGCCGTGTTGTGAGTGCCGACGATTTTTATATAAACGACTACCCTGGGATCGAAGGTGAAGTGTTGCCACGATTTTAGCAGATCATTTCGTTTGTCGACAACCATGTCCCACTGCTTGAGATTGGTCGAACTTTCAATGTAGAAACTGTAAGATCGATCGTCGCAATCCCAAAGCAGCAGTCGTAAGGAGCCAATCCAGTAGGGTTGTCCCAGCTGCACCAGGATGACGCCGCTGCCGAGCTGATGACAAGTGTAGCCCGAGTCCCAGTCATAGTTCTTGACGTCGCCATTGAGCAGTACATTGCGGGTACGGCTGACGCCTTCGACAACGGTAGCGCTTCGATCTACCGTCGCTACGTTGTAACTGGGCGCCACAATGCCATTGACGACCGGAGCGGTCTTCTCGGTAAACATCGCCTCCAGTGCGACGACGTGGAAAACCTTGTTCACGGTGTTGTGGGTTCCCACCAGGCGAATGTAGCGAACGGCCCGTGACGGGAAGTACAGATACTGCCACGAACGGCAGTAGTAATCCGTATGGTCCACCACTCGTTCCCAGTTGGTCTGGTTAACGGACACCTCGACGAAGTAGGAATACGATCGAGTATCGCGATCCCACAGCAAAACCTTGATGTGATTTATAATAAACAACTTACCGAGTTCAACGATGATGCCCTGCGTATCGCCAGTGTCGCTTATCGAATGCCTCGTATAACCCTTTTCCATGTCGTATGAAATAGTATCGCCATCTAGCAAGGCCGACCGCAGCTCGCCCTGAATGGTCCGGGAGTTAAACTTGTTGCAGGCGACGTTCTCCTCGGGCCCTGAAATATTACTTGATTTATTACAAGTTTAACTTCACGATTGTGAACATTACGTACACAAAGCGCCCCGGTAGGGCAGCTGGGTGGATGCCGTCTTCTCGGCAATCGCATCCAACAGATGGTCCGGATCCAGGATTCCCGAAGGTCGAACCACATGCAGCAGTTGCTCCAGTGTCATCAGCGAAAACCGAACCTGCGAAACCACTGCATCGACGTTTCCAACCTCCGAGTTACACTTGCACCAATCGTGCACGGCCTGAAAGATTTGCACCTCCGGTGCGAAGAACGAGTCCCTCGTCAGCAAGCTACAGATCGCATCTTGCGAGAGGGTCTTAAACGTTTCATACTGCAAAATTGCTTCCGCGTTTCGATCTAAAAAAGCATGGCAAACGTTGGTGAGCCCTTCCAGGCCAAACAGCTTGGCCGCATCCAAAATGGCGCAAACATTGTTCAACGATAGAACCTGGCGCAGATAGTCTGAAATGGCAATCTCCAGATCGGTAAACCCATATTGATTGGCCAATCCCAGCGTATCCAGGATATTTTCCTCCTTCATCTGTGCTAGGGACATGTTTCCTGAGTAGATGTACTTTAACAACGCCTTAAAGGCCTTCAACGGTATCTTAAGGTGTATCTCATTCTGCGTAGACTCCGACAGTCCTCCGTAGAGCAAGGCTCGAAAATATTCACTCCGGGCTGCAAGAATGACGCGGTGCGCCGGTAGTTTTTCGTTCTCGACGATGAACGTCACGTCCGAGTAATCGTACGACATGCAGAGCTGGGCCATCTGTTCGCTGAATCGTGCCGTCAGTTCAATCTCTTCCACGGCGGATTTTACGTTGGAACACGGGGCATGAGGACCGGCCATCTTGTGACTCTGGCTGCTCATCGCTGGTGACAACGATGGCCCGTTGACGCAACACAGCGAACAACACAGCACATCCAAAGGCCTGGCCGCAGCAATCTCGTCCGGTGGTTCAATCAACGCGTCTAAAATAAAAGTAACCAGCTATCAGCCTACTAAAGTACGTTTTCCCTTGAATTTTTAAAGTGGAAACCAATTTGATTCATTATCAAACTTATCGCCCCTACCCGCACGATAACCGACATCGGTAAAACCATCCCCATCATGATGGCGTCGTCGTCGCCTTTCTCTTTTTGCATCTCACCAACAACAAACTCAGCTATCGAGCTCTTCGCTGTCAGTGACTCAGCCGCTGATGTCCATAACAAAAGTAAACTCAAATCCAGAATAAAAAATAAACTCACCCACAATCCTAGCAAAACGGATGGTCAAGTTTTGGGACGGTGACGAAGACAGATTGGATAACACACAGAAATCCAGGACGTTTTTTCTCCGGAAAAGATCCAAAATATCCACCCTTCTCCGCCGAATCACGCACAAGATGCAGCAAACTACGACTTCAAAACAATTTGATGACCGCACTGAACGATAATGACTGCTGCATCGGGTTGACTGATGATGAGAAGTTGGATTTTGATTGTGGGTGAAACGGGAGGGGAAACAGGGTTGAAGTTGAAAAAAATTTCTTCGGTTTCTTATGGGAACGCTAACTTTGGCGTTTGATTGTTTGTTTGGTTTGAGCGGTTTGAGAGATAGTCAGTGTTGCCAGATTTTGAATTTGGACACGAAGGAATCAAAGCTTCGAAATTGGTGTTTTTTTTACCCACAAGGTGGGCGTTTTATCCATAAGTTGTATAACGTCTGCACGTCAAAATGGATGTTTACTTTTCACCCATCTTCTCGTAGTCATATTTATTTTTTGGTGGGTTAAAAGTTCGCATCTAATCAAATCGATAAAATACTGTTTTCAACAAAAAATCAGGAAAATCTAAGTTAAACGTCTACGACGCCGACCACAAATTGGAGTACATTGGCCTACATCTTGAAAACTGCTCAACCCGTCAGCTGAGCTTGACATTTTCAGATCAATCAGCTTTGAATGGGGCTGATATTCTTGTTAGGTATGCTGAAGAGCAAGGCCTGCCTCTCAACGTGCAGTTTTCTTTACGAAAGATGATACAGGCCATCCTGAACAAGAAAGCAGATAGAATCATAGACTTACTCTAAGACCAGTAGGTCCCGAACAAATACGATTTTTTTCTTGGCTCAGTCTGTACTAGCACATCGGTCCGAAGCTTGGTCCCAAGCTTAATAATGCGCCCCTAATAATGAACTCACACGAACACACTCTCAAATATTCTGTCAAAATAACACAGCAAATCAAAACAAAGGCACAAATATGTATAGCAAGGTGCTGGCTTCAAGGTGTACTTCGGACAAAGGGGTTCTACAAAAAGTGAACCAATTTCAAATCGCTAGTTGCATATTGATTGTTGCTTGTACTACTGACAAACTCTGAAGGATTTAAAAGGTTTATGAAATAAATTTTCTTTTATACACGCAAAGAAATCACTCTGCTTTGAATCAACAAAATATTTTGTTGGTACTCATTGCAAGCATTTTGTTAGTTTCAATTCATAAAAAAGTTCCAAATCAATTCATAATTCCATTCAAATCAAACTAATGTTTTTTTTTAAGTAATCACTGCTGTGTGATATAAATTTAAATAATATTTGCTTTATAACAACCACATTTATCGTTTAACTTAAATGTTTAATTTATTGTTCAAACCAAATTATTTTTTCACGCTAAGAAATCACTCTGTTTTGAATCAACAAAGTGATTTGTTGCGCTTCAATACAAGGTTTCTATTTGTATCAATTCATGAAAAAGTTCCAAATTAATTTAAAATTCAATTCAAATCAAACCAATCGTATTATTTAAAGTAATCGCCGCTGTATTCGGTTAAAAAATATTTGATTTATAACAATCATACTTCTATTAAACGTCGTTTTAAACTAAAATGGTTATTGTTTTAATAAAATATATGTATGAGCGCACAATTCAGAGCAGCCATATTGCTGCCTCTGCCTTGGTTTTTCTAGTGTATAATATGTTTAAACATGTTAATTTGTAAAACAGATAATCAACAAATTATTCTCTTTGCAGATAACTGGAAAAACAGCAGAACTTGGAAGACGATTTAGAAAATAAGCTGCCTCTCCGCAATAAGGCTGGGCTACAATGAGGAATGCAACAAAATATATGGATTAACTGTCAAAAGCTGCCAAAACGCGCCGTTGCGCTCCTCATTGTAGCTGGGCCTATAGTTCTTCTCGAGTCCTGTATCCAACTACATGCACGATGCCATCTCATGCAAAGTCCGATTCATGCTTCCCAATAAGCCGTTCGGCAGGCGGTATATGGTGCGGTAATTATTTAAAAACAATAAAACACGATTCTCAGTTTCATAAAGCAAGAAGTTTTATTTCAATCAAATGGTTTTATTGTATTAGTTCTTCGATGTTTATTATTTCAACAAATGCGTTTAGTGGATTTAACAAAACATTTTGTTTTGAACAATAAAACACGATGTTCAATTCTATAAAACAATTTCAACTCAAAGGTTTTCTTGAATTACTTCATCATTGTTTATTATTTCAACAAATGCGTTTAGTCGGTTAAAGAAACATTGATTAAACAATAAAACACGATGTTCAATTCTATAAAGGTTTTAATGAAATTAGTTCGTCAGTTTTATTGGTCCATATTTAAACCAAAATTTTATTTGAATTAATTCCTATTTTGAGTTGGTATAACCAACAATCAATATGCAACTAGCAATTTTAAATTGGTTCACTGTTGTAGAACCCCTTGATCCGAATTACACTTTGAAGCCTGCACCTTGCTATACATATTTGCGCCTTTGTTTTGATTTGCTGTGTTATTTTGACAGAATATTTGAGAGTGTGTTCGTGTGAGTTCATTACAAGGGGTGAATTATTAAGCTTGGGACCGAGCTTGGGACCGATGTGCTAGTACTGACTGAGCCAAGAAAAAAATCGTTTTTGTATGGGACCTACTGGTCTTAGAGTTAGTCTATGGTATAACCAACAATCAATATGCAACTAGCGATTTGAAATTGGTTCACTGTTGTAGAACCCCTTGGTCCGAATTACACCTTGAAGCCAGCACCTTGTTATACATATTTGCGCCTTTGTTTTGATTTGCTGTGTTATTTTGACAGAGTATTTGAGAGTGTGTTCATGTGAGTTCATTATAAGGGGTGCATTATTGAGCTTGGGACCGAGCTTGGGACGATGTTCTAGTACTGACTGAGCCAAGAAAAAAATCGTTTTTGTATGGGACCTACTGGTCTTAGAGTTAGTCTATGGTATAACTGCGTATATTTTTGCGTATATAAGATTTAAAAACACCCACCTCTGGAACTACATGAAGCTGTTTCAAGGTGGGTACTTTTAGCTCATTGTAATTTTTGAATTCACCTATCTTTTTGACAGCTTAATATAGCTGCCGAAGGTAAGTGATTTTTATACATAAAATGTGTAATCTTAAATCTCCGTGTATGTGATCTCCCTGATAAAATTGATAATACCCTATAATCTATTGTAAAATTACATTAGAATAAATGGTTGATACAAAAGATTCTATTGCTTTCAACGATAAAATAATAATTAAACTTATTGTTTTCCACTATCAAATCTATCGTGGATGGAAATTTTACGATAGAAATGGATGGTTGTTATGTATCTTAGCAATAAAAAATATCATGTTTTCCCCCAGGTTTTCCCTGAATAGTTTGAAACAAACATTTTATTTTTTTTATTTTATTATCAAAAAATTTACAACAATGGATCTTATAGTCTACCCGCATAACGAAAAACAATTTGCTAAATAGTCAAAACTATATTTCGAATGTAAGATATATTTTCACATTTTATGTTATTGTTATCGAATAGTTTAATCTCATATTCACTACATTAACACATATTGTTAATGTTTGCCATATTGTTATTGAAAGGTTTTTTACTGTCTACACTCGGTCTGGATTATATACCAACTTTTTGGAATAGAGTATAGCAAAAATTTTGTTCGTGAAAATTACCCTTTTTTATGGTAACCTAACTTAACCGCCTATTCAGCATATTGTTATTTGTTATCTGACCATCTGAAATATTGTTAAAACTATGTAGGAGATTGTTAGTTAATAGTTGTCAAGTATAAGGGTTAATGTCGTAACAATAACGGAAAGGGTCGTCAAAAATAACGTCGTAACAATAACGGAAAGGGTCGTCAACAATAAGAGAAATGGTCCAGGAATGGTTTGTGATTATGCACGCAAACAAATCACTCGGCTCCAAATCAATTCCAAATTCCATTCAAATCAAACCAATAAAATTATTTGAAGTAATCACCGCTGAGTGATAATAATTTAAGTAATATTTGATTCATTACAATTAACATTTATTTTCAAACTCAAATGATTAAGTTATTGTTTGAACAAAATATATTTTCACCCTAAGAAATCACTTTGTTTTGAATCAACCGAGGGGCGTATCACTTAAGCATTTTCGATTCAGCCTCACGTATTAAGAAGTGCATTGAGGTATTTTTAGAACATATTTCAACGCACTGACGCACTTTATTACGCATTCATTGCACATTTTTGAGCGCATTGGTGTACTTTTCAATGCATTTTTTTACAAATTCGTAGAAATTTTCGATTCAGTTATATATGTAATGATTCACCTCTCGGAATCAACAAAATTATTTGCTGCTTTTCAATACAAGTATTCTCAACCACCAACCATTTAAATAATATTTAATTTCTAACAAACACTTTCATTTAAACAAATGTGGTTAATTCAGCGCCAATATTAGATCAGGGCGAATCTGCTTTTGTAAACAATGGCTTTCGTAGTCATTTTATCTTGAACAAATGGTCACAAATACAAATTAAGCACTCTTTAAGGAACAGGAACTTTATCTCTATCCGCTGATATATTCAATTTTATGGAATTGTATTCAACTTCCGATAAATTAGCAAACGAAGTATTTGTTTACAAAAGCAGATACGCCCTAATCAAATGTTGGAGCTGACTTTATTGTTTTAACCTAGTCGTTGACGAGATTTTTTTCAATTTTCAGCAAATATAAACGTCCAATATAGGAAATGAACATAACCCAAACGTCAATAAAAATTATCAGCATTGTCAATAGAACCAACACGGGGACAAATTTCAACCGTTTAAATAAACAATATCGAGGGTTAAAAATGGATGGATTTCCGGAAAAACTGACGCGGTTGATCAAAGCAACGATGGATCGAGTGATGTGTGTCGTCCGAGTATCAGGGACGCTCTCGAGTCCTTTCGAATCTCGGAGAGGGCTACGGCAAGGTGATGGATTGTCGTGTTTGTTGTTTAACATTGCACTTGAGGGTGTAATTCGAAGAGCTGGGATAGACACGAGTGGCACGATATTCAGGAAGTCTGTCCAACTATTTGGCTTCGCCAACGACGTTGATATCGTAGCACGTAACTTTGAGACGATGGCGGAAACGTACATCAGACTTAAGGCTGAAGCTGGTAGGATTGGGCTTGTGATTAATGCGTCGAAAACAAAATACATGAAGGGAAGAGGCTCACGAGAAGACAATGTTAGCCTCCTACCACGAGTTCAGATCGACGGTGATGAAATCGAGGTAGTAGACGAATTCGTGTACCTGGGCTCATTGGTGACCGCCGATAACGACACCAGCAGAGAAATAAAAAGGCGCATTATGGCTGGCAATCGTGCCTTTTTTGGACTACGAAGGACGCTAAGATCGAACAAAGTTCGCCGAACCACAAAGTTGACCATCTACAAGACATTAATTAGACCGGTAGTTCTCTACGGCCATGAAACATGGACATTGCTAGTGGAGGACCAACGCGCCCTTGGAGTCTTTGAACGGAAGGTGCTGCGTACCATCTACGGTGGAGTGCAGATGGAAGACGGAACGTAGAGGAGGCGAATGAACCACGAATTGCATCAGTTGCTGGGAGAACCTCCCATCGTACACATCGCAAAAATTGGTCGACTACGATGGGCTGGATATGTCGTAAGAATGTCGGACGACAGCCCTGTGAAAATGATTCTCGAAAACGAACCGACAGGTACAAGAAGAAGAGGCGCGCAACGATCAAGGTGGATTGATCAAGTAGAAGGCGACCTGCGGACCCTCCGCAGACAGCGAGGCTGGCGAGTGACAGCCATGGACCGAATAGAATGGAGACAACTTCTGTGTACAGCAGAGGCCACGCCGGCCTTAGTCTGATTGGTAAGGTAAGTACGATGGTTAAAAACATCAAATTTTGAATCAAATTTAGGGCATGTTTATTTTACAACTACACACAAAAAATGAATATTGTTTTATTAAAAGTTTTGCACTTTACTTCTAAAAAGTAGTTATTTTTCATTAAATTAAAAGGAAAATTATGTTTTTAATTTGAAAGTGTATTTTTTTGGTTCAGTGTGTAAATTTAAAAGTGTTTTATTTTACCACGAAAATTGTAGAATTGTCTAAACCACCAACATAAAGCGAGTCGTCGTCGTAGACAGCGATAAATATTTTCAATGACGATGCTTTACTTAGGGCGAACAATTTCTGTCAGAAGGATGGGTACGTAACTACGTGAATGGTAATGTTTTAGTTGAATTATTCATTCCCCTTTTTTAATCGCAGCGCTACCACATGTGACGATGAACGGAAGCACACCAGGCAGGAGATGCCAGATGTTGCTCAGGTGCATTTGGGTGATAATGTCCAACATGGCTTTCTCGTACACGCAAAAAATACGCAGTTATACCAATTCAAAAAAGGAACAATTCAACTAAAATTTTGGTTTAAATATGGACCAATAAAACTGATGATCTAATTCAACAAAAACTTTGAGTTGAAATAAAACTTAATGTTTTATAGAATTGAACATCGTGTTTTATTGCTCAAAACAAAATGTTTTGTTAAACCAACTAAACGCATTTGTTGAAATAATAAACAATGATGAAGTAATTCAAGAAAACCTTTGAGTTGAAATAAAACTTCTTGTTTTATAGAATTAAACATCGTGTTTTATTGTTCAAAACAAAATGTTTTGTTAAATCCACTAAACGCATTTGTTGAAATAATAAACATCGAAGAACTAATACAATAAAACCATTTGATTGAAATAAAACTTCTTGCTTTATAAAACTGAGAATCGTGTTTTATTGTTTTTATATAATTACCGCACCATATTTCACCTGCCGAACGGCGTGTTGGAAAGCATGAATCGGACTGTGCAGGAGATGACATCGTGCATGTAGTTGGATACAGGACTCTGAAAGAACTATTGCGGAGAGGCAGCTTATTTTCTAAATCGTCTTCCAAGTTGTGCTGTTTTTCCACTTATCTGCAAAGAGAATAATTCGTTGATAATCTGTTTTACAAATTAACATGTTTATACATACACTAGAAAAATCAAGGCAGAGGCAGCAATATGGCTGCTATGAAATGTGCGCTCATACATATATTTTATTAACACATTAAATTAACCATTTTAGTTTAAAACGACGTTTTAAATAAGTATGATTGTTATAAATCAAATATTATTCAAACGAATACCATACAGCGGTGATTACTTTAAATAATTTGATTGGTTTGATTTGACTTGAATTTTAAATTGATTTGGAACTTTTTCATGAATTGATACAAATAGAAACCTTGTATTGAAGCGCAACAAATCACTTTGTTGATTCAAAACAGAGTGATTTCTTAGCCTGAAAAAATAATTTGGTTTGAACAATAAATTAAACATTTGAGTTAAACGATATATGTGGTTGTTATAAAGCAAACATTATTTAAATATATATCACACCGCAGTGATTACTTTAAAAAAATATATTGGTTTGATTTGAATGGAATTATGAATTGATTTGGAACTTTTTTATGAATTGAAACAAACAGAAAGCTAACATTGAATACCAACCCAATATTTTGTTGATTCAAAGCAGAGTGATTTCTTAGGGTGACAGAATACTTTGTTCAAGCAATAGATTTATCATTTGAGTTAAAAAATATATGTGATTGTCCTGAATCACACAGCGGTGATTACTTTAAATAATTTTATTGGTTTAATTTGAATAAAATTTTGAATTGATTTGAAACTTTTTTAAAAATTGAAACAAATACAAACTTTGTTTTGAATACCAACAAAATATTTTGTTGATTCAAAGCAGAGCGATTTCTTTGCGTGTAATGAAAAACATCACGATAGTTCAGCTTGAAAGTTTATTTTGTAATAGAATAACTTGCTATGATTTTTAACAATGCCATGCTTTAGACTTGGTATCTCTACAAAATGAATTTTTAATATCTTCCTTTTATTTTGAAACTTTTTTTTATTTCAATCCAAAAAGCACATTTTTTTTTATTTCACGGAACTTTCTGGACGAAAATTTATTTTGGAATGAAAATAATTTGCTTTCATTTCAACGATGCCACGGTTTCGATTTGACAGTTCTACAGTTTATTCTGAAAATTTCTACTTTTAAATGTACAGAGCGAAAATTTTTGAATTGGCGGTTTGAAGGTTTTGGTTTCGAAAGCAAACCGCTATCTACGAAAAAGAACCAATGCAACTTTTCAATTTTGGCAATGTTTTTTTTTTATTTTTAATAATCATTATTCTTTGTGTGTATAGGGAATAGGTATGAATTTCATAAATATACCTTATGAAAAATAATGATGTTGAAATAATAAAAATCTGAAGCAGTCTGGATTCGAACCTTGAACGTTGAGGTTATGGTTCCAATGATTTGTCCACTGGAATATACCAACACTTGTAATCAAGTAAGCTTAAAGGCGTACAAGAACAACGTCGTGTGAAACAAAATCCATTCATAAGTCAGCCTTATGAAATTCCAAAGCATCGTCCATAAGTTGAGTGTAGTTATCAAACAAAATAATATATCTAGGTTTGTGGTAATCGACTGTGCTCAATCGAAGGGCCCCGTTACTAAAGCCAACTGTTCCATCTAAGCATTCTTCTTTGACTGCACGGTTGTTCGGGAAAACCCATTAATGGGTGAAAAAACACCCATTTTCAAATAGCATACCCGTCTGTCATAAAATGGGGGAATTCTCAATCATGCAATGGGTAAAAAAATACCCATTGAAGGAAACCTTATACAATAAAAAAACGGGTATATTTTTACACATTAATGGGTGAAAAAAAGTTCAAAAACCAAGCGTATCAGGTGCATTTTTGATGGAAAGCGCAGCTTGTTTTATTTTTTAATTTTATAAAACCTAACATAATATTCGAACCAATATACTATCGGAATAACGCAAGTAAGGCATACGATAGTTTTTATAAATAAGAATCTAATGCTTCGAAATTATGCTTCCAGATCGTCGATTGTAAAAACTTGCGTTAACAACCACTTTGTGTGCACGGAACATGGAGGAACTTACAAAGAAGTTGGACGCAGAAATATTGATTTTTTAATAGATTCTTCGTTTCCATAGGCATGAATAAAGACTAGTAAAAGTATTTCATTTCTTATTTCTTGTATTTTATCATTAAGTACCATGAATACTATAAATTTACTATTTACCAAACTGCTTAATAATCTACACCCAAAAATGGGTAATATTTCACCCATTTTGAGGAAACCTCGATTTTTTTGCAATGGGTGAATAAATACCCATTTTGTGACAAAGACTGCTTTTACCCATTAATGGGTAAATCAAGTTACCCATTCAATGGGGAGAGACACTTCTAGCGAAAATGGGTGTTTTTCACCCATTAATGGATTTTGCAAACGACCGTGTGGGGGTAATACCGAGGGCAATACAGCACAATCGATCGAATAATCTGGATCCAGCAATTTTTACACTCCCGCTTCACTTTACTCAATTTTTGAATACAATTGTATGCTATCTCTTTTTCTCTCACGGGAATGTTACTCAATTTTCGTTAAAAAGTGGATCTAATTAAAAATTGAGTTGATCCACTTTTTAACGAAAATTGTGTAACATTTCCGTGAGAGAAAAAGAGATAGCATACAATTGAACTAAAAAATTGAGGAATGTGACGCGAGAGTGTAGGTTATGTGCCGAATAATCCACATCTTTTTTTACTGTGTACTATTATAGAAACGAGTTCATCGCTTGAAACGCAAAGTTTGACAATTTACTCCATCAGCTTGTCAAAAGCATAGGTGTTCGCGGCTGTCACTGTCAAACCGTGAACAAATTTCTAAACATTCCAATGTGTGTGTGCGTGCGGCGATTGCACACCATACCGTAGTAAGCTCAAAGCTAGTTGAATTTGTGTTACCGTCTTGCATCATAAGTCTATCAAATGTTCAGCTGACATCGGACCAACTTGAGTCCACCTTAGCTCAACATTTACACAATCATGCATTGAGAGCTTTTCAAAGCATTAAAACAGTGAACAAGAGCACCTCAGCTGTGTCTGTATGCATGCCGAAATTCCTCTCCCTCGATGCTCTCAAATCTCAGTCGATCTCTTTCGCACCCACGGGCAGCAAATGCGCCGCGAGAATCCAAACGAGCTGGTCGAAATCGAGTCTCGGAGTCGGCCGTTCAGTTTCCATCCCGTGTTGCGGTAGTGTGCCTTCGACGACGTGCGCTGCTGTTGCTGCTGTGTGGTAACACGCACATTCATACAGAACAGTGCGATTTTTCCTCATTCGTTTTTCAAAAATGGCCGAGTAGGTAGTGTCGAGCGAGTGCTCATCATCGCAGTTCAATATCCAAGCAAGAAGAGTGCACTTTAGCCAGTTTCCCGTTTCCCTAGCTAGTGTGGTGGAAGTTATTCGGTGATTTTTTGGACTTTTCCAAAGATCTGAGGTAGTATTTTTTTCCGACGGAAGTTGCCTGTACGTGTGCCTGTTGGCCGTGTGTGCCGAAGAGAAGAAAAAAGATCCGTTCGAAGAAGTTTAGTGAGCTGAAGAGCCAAGGGGTGAAGGAAAAAAAAAATCAGCGAGGAAAAAAGGAAGTCGAAAAATTGTGTGACCCCGCAATCGTTGCTATAGTAGTTTTATCGCGAAACAGAGTTATTATTGAGGGAAAGATTTTTCCACTTGATGCGCAACCTACTTGGTAGGCTATATAACACAGAAGTAGCCTGTCTCCGAAGCTGTAGAGCCATCATAGAAGTAGTTATATAGCAACCCACCGTCGTAGTTAAGGGGGGCCCCGTTAACGCGGAGAAGAAGAAGTCGAACGAAGAAAGGTATAGCGAGGAAAAAAAGTGAAAAGTATTCAAGTTAGAAGAGAATCTGCTACGACGACGACAACGGGAAGGTACGGTACGGTGGTGATCAGCAGACTTGCCTCGCCGCGTGTGAGAGTAGGTCCACGGCGGCGCTCGCTCGTGTGAACGAAAAGAAAGAAGAAGCGCAGTGATCCTAAGAAGTGCTCCGGAAGTTACCTCCCCTGAACCGATACGAACGGTAGTCAGCGGAGCCAGCCAAGACCGGAAGCTAAGCACCAGGACTGAATTCTCAACAACACCGATCATTGCGCAGTGGGGAATTCACTAGGGACCAGCAGCTCTTAGTAGTGTAAGTACTCACATACCTGGTTGGGATGGAACTTCTTTATGAATTAAGAAAATCCAGAATGAATCATAGAGGCACAGCCGATGACGACAGGTCGATCTGTCTGTGGTTGGTGTGATGGAACAAGAGAAAAGCGCCGAAGGTACGAGGCGGAAGAAAGGAGGATGGGCGGTTGCGGGTAGAAATTTCGATGGTGTTCCGATTTGGGGCACTGCGAAGAAGAGTGCGGTACTCTTTCCATCTCGAGGAAAATAACAGCAAAGGCAGCAACATAAAAAAAACTTGGTCGTCAGTGTGTGGTTGGTTGGTGAGATTCGAATCTCGTCGACGGCCGTCACCGTCGTCTCTCTGGTTGCTAGAGTAGCTTGTAGTAGGCCGTAGGATAGAGTAATAGCATCGGTGGTATACTAATTTCGCGAGAATTACGTCACATTTGTCACGGTTGAATACACATTCCATTCGGCAGGAATTACGCCCCTGTTTGGAATGTTGGTCGGCGAATATGTGGTGTCGGGTCGGATCGGGTGAAAGGAGAAAAGGTTCCGATGGTCCGTTGTTCGGGTTGAGCTGATTTGTGCCAGTGGACAAGGTGCGATTGGGAATGAGTTCATGAGTTTTTCACCCAATCAATCTTTCTGTAAAGTTGAGAATCATACGGAGTTCTAAATACTTGCCCATCCACCCAAATGTATTGCTCTAAACAGAAGTGTTTGCTTGACGAGATATAAAGTATAAACTAACAAGTTGTCGTTACAAATAAATAAGCAAAAATATAAAATAGTTAACTTATCGTTTTGTTCTAAATTTGAGCAAAAGTATCGAAAAGATATGGGCGTTATGATAAATTATTTAGGTTTCAAAACTCTTCAATATTAAAGCTTCTCAGAAAATCCTACCAAATCCTGCCAATCAAATGTATATAATTATGATTTTCAAACAATAGATGGTAGTTCTAAATTAACTCAATGATTGCTAGATTTCTAGAAGTAAATTCAACATGGAGTTTTCATAAGGGCCTTCTTTCTTGAAAATGTAAACTCGCTTAAGTAAACTCCCACTTCTATTGTAAAAGGGAACAACTCTTCTGTACAATCATCGTGTTAATTCACTTGCAGAAGACGCCATTGTTTTTCGTTTGCGACATTGGCCCTTATGTAAACTCCATATCAAATTCTCCATGTTCCCGATAGGGGTATAGAAAATTTTCTAGAAGGATATCGTCAGAGTTGTTTTTAAGTTTGCATGAGCATATTTTTCGCGTTACATTAGAATAGAGCGAATAGTCTACAAACTTATTGTATCAACCCACACCTTCATTTCATCGTCACATCAGTATATCTTACAAGCTTTGAGAAGGTGACTAGAATTTATACGGGCACATGACCACAAATTTTACTCAATTTTGAGTCGTTTTTGACTCATTTTCATCAAACGATGACAACAACATCTATTCGGTTCTCCAGGAAATTTCACATTGGACTAATCCTATTTTGTTGATCTTGAGCGACTCCGAGCAAAGATATCTATAAATTATGCAATAATATAAGGGGAAGTGGGGTAAAACCAGCCATATCTTCGTTCACAGAGCCGTACGGTTTATGAAATAAACCCTATTCGATTTTCCAAGTAATTTCACATGGGACGAGCACTATTTTGTTGATCTTGAGGCTCTCCGTGCAAAGATGTCTATAAATTATTCAAGCATATAAAGGGAAGTGGGGTAAAATCAGCTCTATAACTCGCAAATTCGCAAAGCTGAGCTACAAATTACGAGTGTTATCGTATGCTTGAAAACTTCACCTATGTAAGCCGTTACAGTTCGGTAATCTAATAATCTAAACTTCTTTAGGGGCTATTCAAACCACGTAGACTTTTCTGGGGGAAGGGGGGTTTGGCAAAAGTCTACGCTCCATACAAAAATTAAAAAAAAATTATGGAGAAAAGTCTACGAAGGGTGGGGGGGGGGGGTGAGATGTTCAAAAGTAAGTCTACGTGGTTTATGAACAGGCCCTTATTATACTTTGTTTCACTTTAAGGACATACACGACCGAATCCCTCTCACTTCGCGATTTGCTGAGCACAAATCTCAAATATTATTAAGACTTCGTGCATGATACTTTCAGCAAATGCTTGCTCCTTTGGAACATACTTCGGTTAACAGTTTTAACTCTTTTTGTTTCGGTATAGCTGTGATATTTAGTTCCCACTTGAAGTGAAAATTATTCTAACCTAGAATTTATATTGGAAAAGGACTCGGTCGTGTATGTCCTTAACGGGGCGAATAGACACAATGGCGTTGATGAAGCTTATGTCAAACTCTAAGCGAAACCTTGTTTCTGATATTAATTTTGTTCAGTTGACAAAGAAAACGTTTTCCCTGCTTTCAGAAAAAACAATGATCGAAACTACAAATCGAAGGGCTAAAATCCTTAAAAAAAACTTGATCCTCATATTCTGAAACAGGCCGTTGGGGATGTTGTTAATTAAAAAATGTCCTTTCGCCAAGCGGCATTTTAGTATGGTATCAACTATTCCGTGATTTACCGGCATGCCAAGAAAGGAAACTTCATCAAACCTCAGGGCAGACAAACGGGCTTGACTGCATCAGATGAAAATTTGCTTGTAGAAAGGCTTAAACTATGCACTGAATGGGGATATCACTCGGATGTTACGCCTCATTGTTAAAGAGTATTTGAACAGAACGGGAAAGATCATTTCAACCTTCAAAGGGAACTTACCAGGACCGGATTTTGTTCGTTCTTCTTTGAAAAGGCATAAGCAAGAGTTATCGTCCAGGAT
Organism: Aedes japonicus; assembly: GCA_034211315.2. Classification (NCBI taxonomy): domain Eukaryota; kingdom Metazoa; phylum Arthropoda; class Insecta; order Diptera; family Culicidae; genus Aedes; species Aedes japonicus. Next base: position 162,117 of record JASCZW010000761.1, read on the forward strand.
GTGTCCGAATATTAAACGGAATCGATGTGCTGTTTCATACAATATCGTCAACGACTGCTTTGACATATCATGGGTTCAGCTCCAAGATGGAAAATTGTGAACTATGACGAAACCAATCTATGTGATCTATGTGTTCTAGTGGGTCTCCTCGAGTGGATTTATTGGAGGCTGCTATCTATGGTGTTCACGTTTTTTTTGGCAAAGCCATTTCTTTGTGGAAGGTACATAGCGATGCGGATATCCCGGGTGCGTGAGAACCTCACTCACTGGGCAGCCATAGATCTAGTACTTTCAGGGAAGCAACAGGTGTGCCGCATGAGGTGTGAATGTAGTTCGCCTCCCCGCGGTGCACCTTGGAAACATTAAGCTCCCCTTAACGACTAAAAGGACTACGGAGGGAGCGCCTTACGGTGCATTGGGGTGGATGCCAGTAAAACCCTAATTAAGGCAACTGCCTGAGAAAAGAATAATGAGTGGTACCATTGTATTCGGGCTGGCGCCTGTGTCGTCTCCCTCAGTACTGCCGGGTGACACCGAGAAGGAAATGGCGTGGTTCCCGCGGCACAGGTCCCTCCGTCCCACTAAAACCTTGGCAGGCCTCCAGTACGTTCCATTCTCTACCGCCCGACCTCGCCAGTCGGGCGGGAGTAGGCTCAGATGACCCTATACCTGTCTTACGCTGATCCGGCTCTGAACACGGTTCCCCATGAAGGGCCGTGTCAACCCTCGCATGGCCTCCCTGCTCGCATAGACAACCACGGCCTAGCGAGGCCCCCACCGTGTAAAATGGTGGGATCTGGCGTGAGCGACATGTGCGGTAGTGCTACGGCATTGGAAGTAGGTGTCACCAAGCTAGGCGTGGCCATGGATGGGCCAGGACTCATCCGGGCCATGGATAGGATGCGGGAACCCCTTCCTAAAGTGCTGGAGGTGTCTGAGCAATTGGACGCGACTATTGACTTTACGTCATCGCGTAACAACATTGCCAAGTACTCGGAGGTCTAGAAAGCGATGCGCGGGGACGCAAAAATGGCAGGCTTAGGCGCCGAGGATGTGGAGGTACGCGCCCTCTTCTCGCTGGTGACGATCCAGTGTAAAAACCTGGATGAGGTCACCAAGGCAGACGAGATCTCCACTGCACTTAAGGAACAGTGCAAGGTCGAGGTCGCTGCCGCAGACATACGTCTAAGGAAGGGTCCCCTCGGGACCCAGGTGGCAACAATGAGGGTAGCGGCAGTCCACGCGGACGCGGCGTTGAAAGTGGCGAAGGTGAAGGTGGGATGGTCCATATGCCTACTAAGCCTACACCAGTCGCCGAAGGCATGCTTCAGATGCCTAGTGAGCGGGCACATGCCCTGGGAGTGCAAAGGCCCAGATAGGAGCAACATGTGCAGAAGGTGTGGCAGCACTAATGCTTGATGTGCGCCGAGAAAGCGGACGATAAGCACGTCATGGGGGGGCAAGTGCCGCCCGCTAAGGGTATTCCAACGAGCCAACCGTAATGTAGGTAACCCAACTAAACCGGAACCATTGTGAGGCCGCCCAGCAACTGTAGTGTCTGACAGTTAGCGAGTCGGCATCGGATATCGCCATTATTTCCAACCCATACCGCATCCCAGACGGCAACGGAAACTGGTTTGCGGACAGGTCCAATATCGCGGCATTATGGACGACGGGCATGTACCCGGCTCAGGAGGTTGTGTCTACCACAAACGAAGGCTTCGCGGTTGTAAAAGTGAATGGAGTGTTCTTCAATATGCTCGATCGGATGACAACGGAGCTAACTGGCCTGAACCCGTTGGTAATAGCGGGGGACTTCAACGCTTGGGCGCTAGAGGAGGTGGAGGAGCCGCCTTACCAACCCTAGGGGTCAGATTCTTCTGGAGGCCTTGACTAGGCTCAATGTGGACCTAGCCAACGTGGGTACCAAGAGTACCTACCATAGAAACGGAGCAGAAACGATAATCGACGTAGCATTCAGTTGTCCTGGGCTGCTTAGCAATTGGCAGTTCTGGGCTGCTAAGCAAGCGCTTAGCACGAGCTTGCGATGCGACCATGCCGATGGAAGATCGCCGGTGTATTGGTGGACGGAGTCGATCGCCGACCTCCGAAGAACATGCCTCCACGCAAGACGGAGGGTGCAAAGAGTGCGATCAGACGCCGAGAGAATCGAGCGTAAAGGGGCACTAGTCGCCACGAAGGCCGCACTACAGAGGGAGATAAAGGCCAGCAAGCGAGCCTGCTTCGAGGGTCTGTGTCAGAAAACCAAAACGAATCCGTTGGGTGACGCCTACTGGGTAGTACTGGCCAAAACCAGAGTATCGGAAGTTCCAACCGAGCGTTCATCAGAGCTGCTGCAGGTGATCGTTGGGGGACTCTTTCCGAGCCACGACCCGAGGCCACGGCCCCCCGCTGCCGTAGATTTGTCCCATGACCAGCGTTCCAGTAACCCAGACCTTAACGCTGCCAAAGCGACGGAAGGGTGGACGGCTCAGCGGTGCAAGGGAGTAAGCGTAAACTCCTGGCCAGTGTCGCTCTGTCCATACTTAAGAACGGCGGGCCGCCATGGATGACCGCCTTGAGTACCAAGAGCAACATAAGTAAGCTAGAGAGTACGCACAGGCTTATGTGCCTAAGAGTGGTTAGTGCATACCGAACGGTATCACGCTATGCGGTTTGCTTCCTAGCGGGGATGATGCCAATAGGCATGGTCATAAAAGAGGACGTAGAGTGCTTCGAACAACGTGGAACAAGAGGTATTCGGAAGACCACTTAAACTAAGCCGCATCCATGGTTAAGTGGCAAAGGGAATGGAACAACTCCACCAAAGGTCGGTGGACTCACCGACTAATCCCGGAATTAGACGGGTGGGTCGGTAGGCGACACGGTGAAGTGAGCTTCCACTTAACGCAGATATTGTATGGCCACGGCTATTTTAGACAATACCTGCACGAATATGGGCATGCACAGTCCTCCGCATGCAGCGAGTGCGCGGGAGTTGAGAAAACTGCGGAACATGTGCTCCTCGCATGCCCTCGCTTCGACGGCGTGAGGTCCGGTATGATTGCAGTAAGCGGTCACAACACGACTCCGGACAATTTGTTCCTCGATCTCCAACAAAAATGGCGAAACGACCAAAGGCAGGTCGCAGAGACCACCTAACTACTAAAGCCCTAAGTAGTTAGACATAGTGGGTGCTTAACAAGCACAATAGCCCCCTCCCCGAAGTAATACCGAAAGTTGGTCCGGGGAGGGTCCAAAGCTTAAGGCACGAGGAGTTGGCACCCTCATCCCCACACCCTGAGTTCTTCAGGTGTCTGGTTGCAGATTTTTCATCCCGTCTAAAAAAAAAGCCTCTCCCAACCTCCGAACGGACCGTTCCACATTAACTCAATATGTAGCGTTCAGCACACCCTGGAGCATTTTATCTGTAACTGCCCCCCAGTATGAGAGCCCACGCTAGCTTTGGGCCATCTCTGGCAGTATAAAAGACGTTCTTTGTAAGGATGCCACGAGGGAGGCGGCAATAATATGGTTAATCAAAGACGCAGATCTATACAACCGGATATAGTTCAAGGAAGCCACCAAGTACTACCAATCCAAATTACTGATCTTGGATACCCAAACTGGACTCTTCTTGTTCTGATGACGATACCAGACCCAAGAACGAAAAGGACCTTCCCTAACCGACAGAGACTGATGACGACCCATGCACAAAAAGGAAAATCATAAAACCAATTTTTAATACTCTGTAACAATTTGTAGTAAACAAAACCTAAATATGAATCACTCCGTAGGGGAGTTCCTACAAGACCCCAAATTCACAATGAGGTCCCTTCTGGCTCCCTCTTTTTATTTATGCTTCAAGTGGAGCCGAATCAGCTGTGGCGCAAAGGCTTCCCATGTAAGCCTCAAGTTCTATCGAATAGGTGAACTCTTCCGTTTCGAAATAATCGGGTTGGATTGATTAGGCGAGTTTTCAATGACGAGAAATTCGCGGAAAAAGCCATTGATTACGTTTTTCAGTTAGGCCCGAATGAAAAATCTTTGTCTAAATAACCAGCTGCCTAATCAAATGCCACCGTACAGATAAATATGAAAATTTCCATTGCCTGCCACGCCCATCTTCTCCGTTACAAAAAAAAAGGGAAGGATGATGATGATATGACATCTACTTAACGAGAAGCCCTCATAGACGATAAGAAGTTGGGTGGATGTGAATGGTCTAGGATTCACCATAAGCTAGTGATATATCCTGGCTAAAATGATTGGTGTATACAAGTGCAATTTATGTCTGGATAATTTTGTATAGTACCCTACCCTTGAGTATGTGATCTGGCCGCGATGGTAGGGCCTACGCCATTCGTATTGGTATGGTAACCAAAGACATATTCTGACGTGATGGTATCACATGTTGACTATTTTTATTTTATGCCGCGTCACATATCTGGCATTGATGCACTAATTTTACGGATGTGATCCAACGGACGTCCTGTCTGGAAATCTGGAATTGTGATGCTGTCTGGTGGGGCTCTCTCCTCAGACATAATGAAGTGTGATTTCCTCTTGACTGCAACACCTTTCTTAGCGTTCCCTGACATGATGAGCCGAAGCCACGCTTAATTATAAATCTAGCTAGACAGGTATATATTGGTACACAATGTATTCAAGATTAATGACATTTGTAGGAAACCGACTGTTGGATTCACTGAGTAGAAGTTTTAAAACTACGAACGTGGCACCATTCTTATTTTGTTATTTCTCATTTCAAAGAGTTATAATACAAATACCACACATTATGACAATGGTATACAAACAATCTTATAACGGCTTCTTTCTCGATAATGTTTCAATAATAGATAGGGACTAGGCGTGATGAAGCTTTACCTTGCCACCGAAAAGTGAATCTAATAGCTGAGCAAGATTGTTAGGCTGCACGTGCTGTCACACTTTGAAACGATTAAATGACTTAAAGATTAGTATTGGACAAATAAAAAGAAGGCAATGAACAGACAAGTTAACGGAAACGATTCCACAACAGAACTATAGAATTTAACTGAATAACGCAGAAGACAAGAACGGACTAAGGCGGACAAAGTGATAGGTCATCCAAAAGAAGTTAGACGAGGTATACATCGACGAATTTCAGAGCACATAAGAACTAGACATCTATTAACCTATTAACGACTGAAGAAGTTACGAAATGACCTCTAACATTTCTAGCATAAAAAGACGCAACGTCCTCCCAATTTTTTTTTTTTTAAGGAAGCTTCTCTCTCAAAGTTCCATCAGTAAACCATTAAAATTATACTGTTGGGACTACTGAGACATCAGACATGACTAAAACTGGTAGAATTCAAATATCTCGACGATTTTTGATTGGAGAAAACTGCTTAAACAGACTTTCACAGCACATAAATGACATTCTAAACTGCAGAAAACTGAAAAAAAACACTGACAAACTAAATAACAAAATGACGAAACGACACCATACAAAACAGTGGACATGAACTGAGAGAAAGGTGAAGCAAAATTGAAAATGTAACACATTTTGAGGCAGTGTCAACAGCGTCTCTATGGACGACATGATCCTTGCACGGCTGGTGAAATGCTCAAAAGGAGTTAAGTTATATCACCCTAACGCACAAGTAACAGGAACAGCTTAAGAATAGCTTCTTATTTTTGGTTCGAGAAAACTTCTTCGGAAAACTTTCATAGCACATAAATGCCACATATCACGATCTTAACAAGAAAAGACTCCGTATTAAACTTGTAAACGTAACATTCACTAACGAAATAACAAAAAGACAATTGACGAAAAAGACGAACGGACTCAAATTTTTTAAACGTGGCTCCTTCCGAATCATTTGCAACAGCGTCTTCTTGGACGACATGCTCCGTGTACGGCTGGCAAAATGATTCGAAAAGATTTACGCAACGATATCATCAAAGGCCTGGCGTAGAGGTTTCTACTCTATTCAGAGTCCCGCCAGTAAACCTTAAAAAAAAAAAGAATAAGATAGGTTCAGGTAATATTACTAATAATCCAAAATCTAAAAGGTACAAATATGGACATTGGTCCCAATCTCAAAAGTTTGCAATATTTTCAAGAGGTCGGAATAAAATCCTTATTATACATAATGGCCAATTGAGCGCAATATCAATAACTAGTAATCAGTTGTTTTTACACGGGTTTCCTTATAACTTTTTAAGCATTAGTACTTCATTCAGGCATAAAAAACGAATTAATGTACCAGAAACTGGACGGACGCTTGTGCCTACCCAGTGGAGGACCCGGATACGACCACCCATCTAGAGTATCGCACGAGCTGACGTGTGCAACGGGAAGGACTATAGGTGTATAGACCTGGGGGTGAGTCCCCGGATACGCCATCTAAGCAGGAAAGCACGGACTATACACTGAACGATGACAATTACAATTATAAAGAAACGAAGAGTCGTTGTGAAAATATCACCAATAATCTCACATACACCCTGCATGCCATTAACATATATTTTCTCTTCTTTTTTTATGCTACTAACTCTATGTTGGCGGTTTGGCAACCACTATGGCCCCGAGTGGTTGTGAAGTTCAAGCACCGGACGCGGTCTAAGTAGCCGATAATCGCGGTGAAATGGAACGACAAAAGTACAAAGGACCTTCCCAACCATGACCTACATGCAGTTTTTGTAAGGAAAGGATGCAAAGACTGCACACAAAGAGAAGTATCATCAGTCAGTTTATAAGAAATCAAACAGAAATCAAATAACACGGAAATTTTATTAACAACATACATGTTTGCGATGAACATAAACACATTAAACATTTCAGGTCATTTTGTAGCAACGCGGCCATCTCATTCCAAGAGCTCTACAAACCCCTTGCCCTAACCTAATCCTTATCCTCTCCCATGGTATTCAAGTGGTCCGCATAGACTAGTTCGCCATTACCCCTTCCTAACTCTCGGCTTTGGGTTGACTTGCGCTCCCATTGACCCACCAAACGCTGCAAAATGAAAATGAAAATGATAATTTTGTATAGTAACAAACAATACAAGTACATATTAATATATAGAAACGAACTCACCCAATCAATAATAAATTTCAAGATGGCATTGTGTAGCTGTGTCCGCAATATTTTGAATGTGTATTTTTGTCCGTTTGTGTGTTAATAATTATCTCTTCACTGAGTAGATTTGCAGCAATCACTGGTGGTTGTCACGATGCTACCGGATCATCTGAAACCCCAAACCTCACGATCATCAAGAGTCCCAATACAAATCTCCCGGAAGAATCGCAATAACATTCTGCTAGCAAGTAAGGCCCCAGCCCCAGACACGCTTAATATCGATCCTCCCTTTATTTTCAAGGCAATCAACTACTGACAACTTCCCCGCAATTGTGTACGGCCGAAATTGCAGTGATGACACACCTGGAATTCCGGTTTCGGTTCTGCAAGTAATTACACATGCCGACGGACGGATCGCTTTTTTCGTCACTCTGATAAGCACCAAACATAAACACAACCTGCGCCCAGTGCCACCAGCCATCGTCGTCGTCGTCGTCGTCGTCGGTGAGGAGAATCCCAAAATTGAACCCAATCACGTTCGCCCGATTGGTGTGCGAGTGTTTGTGGCTGGTTGCGTCCGAGTCGGTCTGAAGGATACATCATCATGCCCACCCAGTCGTCGCACAACAGCTGCTCGCTCGTTTGCTGCTTGCTTTTGCTTGTATACCTAACTCCGACCGACCGATGTCAGCGGGCGATGAAACACCAAAACACATCGTCATCGCAGCGAAGAAAGAAGAAGCAAAACAACGAACAACGAACATAGGAACAAAAAAAGGGTATCGAACATTAAACCCTCGTCGTCGCATTTTGGTCCGTCTACCTAAAAGTAATGCTCTTGCATTAGGCGCTGCAATTGTGTGAGTGTTTAGAGGAAAACGATCGATTCCGTATCTCAGGTTGTTGATCCTGACGCGACGGTGAGATCGTTCTCCGGTTCTCAGTTTACGTCTTTATTGTCAGCAGCAGCAGATGAATGAGAACGACCACACCATTCCGAATGTACGCAAAAACAGCAGCGCAGACACACACAGAGCAACCAGTGCACGGCGAGGTTCGCGAAAAAGGTCTTCTAGTTTGATGAGTGGTGCGCCTTCTTTTAGATTGCTTTCATCCTCCACCTCCCAGCAGATCGTCTGCTTCTGCTGCTCACCCCCCTCTAACATCCACGGTATCGGTCGACGACCATCTGATTCGTGCGACCCAAAAATGAATCACATGGCGTTTTTCGGTCGTCTTTTGTGTTCTGTCTCGCTTGTTTCCTGTTCTGCTCCGTCGGTAGGCAAACGGGCACTGCAAGTCCGAGGACGACGAAGTGGATGACAATTCAGCACACAGAGGTCCCTTTCGAGTTTGTCAGCGTTTTTGACCTAACTACAAAGTAGTTGCGGTAAGCGACGAGGGTTGGGAGTGTCGAGCCGAGGGCGGCACGTAGGTTCGAATCGGATACTTTCTTGCAAAACGCTGAAAATATAACACCGGTGTAGAGTTCGAATCGAAACCAGTGCACTGTACCACCGTGGGACGACGATGCGAGTCCTGAGTGGAATTCGGACGAATTTGAAGAGTGAAGAATGCAGCAAGAGCAACAACAGCAACAGACAGCAGCAGCAAAGGGTGGAAAAGGTTGAGGATAATGTCGTTTGGTCGTTTGAAAAAATGCACACAGGTGTTGGGCTGTTTCGAATCTTGGTTTAGCAGTTTATGGATTATATGAGATATCGGTCACTTGCTGGAAGTTTCTTATGGTTAGTGAGGAATGTGTTGTAAACACATTTAAAAATAGTTGGCGGAACTTAAGAACTGCTTTAGATTAAGCTTGGACGTGCTGAATAGTTTGGTTAATGTACAAATGAGGCTTTTTAAGAAACATACAAAAAAAAAATCACATGATCAGCGGAAAATATCCACTAGAAATTAACTTAACTTTCATGTGATTCAGGAAGAAGAAAATCCTTTGCGAAATCAAGTGAAGCTTATGTGTTCAGTGAAATGTAAATGATTAGTCCAGTAGAATTTGTTTTCTATGTGATATTCACTGCCGTTCTACACATAATTGTCCCATGTTCTATGGGTTTCCCTATATACATGGGACACTTGGGACAGTTATGCTTATAATGGCAGTTCATGTAAAAGTCATTTATTTCCGTATTGGAAAATATCTACATGTGTTTCCAGTAGTAGCTAAGTGAAATATTTTTTCAGTGTAGGCAAATGTAGGGTAGCGCACCCATAAATTGAAAGGCTTCAGTCTTCGCTTATCTACTGGATCTTCGTCATTTCATATCACAGTTTTGACTTAATTGTTCTAAGCTGATATTCTTGAAGTATAAGTGACCCTATAATCCTATCCTAAATCCTATAATCCTACCCTAAAATGCATTGAAATTGTAGGAAACTATCATGTTTTATCATGCAAAATATGAAATCGAAATGAATCATCTTGTACTTCGTCAAGATGGGATCAATACAAACACCAGCAATAGATTCGCAGAAAATTATAGTATTTTCTCCATCAAGAGTTCATATTGCAAAAGTAGATGTTGAAAGAGTTCATTGATGTAATGAGGTGTTTAATACGATTTATTTATTTTAAATGAAATTATTTAACAAAAACTGAAAGGCATAAATTGTGGTTTGATGAAAGTAGCCGACTCAGGGCGAACTGTTATACATTGCACAGTGGGCAAGAACTGATGAAAACAAAGGAAAAAATCTGTAACTTTTGTCGCTTTTAAGCACGGCTTGTAAACAAGGCGATTTCCGCTTGCGGTTATAGAGCCTATTTTACCCCACTTCCCCTTATATTCTTGAATAATTTATAGACATCTTTACACGGAGAGGCTCAAGATCAACAAAATAGTGCTAGTCCCATTTGAAATTTCCTGGAAAATCGAATAGAAGCTGTTTCAACTACCGCACGGCTCTGTGTGTATTTTAAGACTACATCCGGAATGTTCTTAGCCCTTATTTCGAACAAAAACAAGTCAAGAAGCCAGTTCTCTTCATCATAGATGGGCTTAGTAGTCAGATTAATGACTGCCCCGGAAATGTAGGGACGCAGTTAGAAGCCGCTGCCATTTCGTGTTAAATTGTTAACCTCTATCTCTCAGCTCTTGTGCAGCGGTTTCATAGTTTCCAACAGTTTGTTGCAAAATGCGTGGACTTTCAGCAGAACAACGTGGAAATATAGTCCATAAAAGGTGTACAGAACCCAGAATGTCACTGAGTAAGTTGACAAAACATGGAAGGAGTAAGTGAGAAAGCCTTACGAACAGTGATCAGGAAGTTCGGTAAGGATAACACGTTTGATGTATGATGTATGATGTATGATATGTACTACCACCTATTGTAGCACGGAAATTAAGTCCGACAACAATGGGTTCTCCTCGCTGTTAGACTTGATCAAGCTTTAATAACCACTGATTATCCTAATCATGCCATTGTAAGGGTGGATCGATAGGTAACATCGATTATACGTTTCAACAGGAATATAAAGAATCTTCTTCCAACAACAAGACAGAACAATTAGTCAAAAGAGCCCTCTAACATAAGGATGTTCCAATGGGCGGGGAGAAAAGCCCGCCCTCTATTCACAAACTGTTAGCAGTGCGGAGTTGGCATTAGCACTCTTCCGATTCAGAGTGCTTTAATCGGGTGCCCTGGTGGTCCCTCCCATTCCCATGAAATATTTATATAATAGTGTATATATTTATGTGAATGAAAAATACTACAAACATTCGTAACGATTATATATGATCTTTGTTCGGTTGATCCTGAAATGCAAGAAATGGTGTAAATTGTTAATGTGTAGAGTTGTGTGGGTCCACGCTTATGCACGTTTTCGTTCGTTTTCAGCGATAGCAGCAATTCACCAAAAACGTGATTTGAGGTACCCTGAAAAAGTTTGTTAAATCTAATGAAATTTTACAGAACTAACATTCAGTGAGGATAAACCGAAACCTGGTCGAAAAAAAGGTGCTGCTAACCTTCTTTTGGATAAACGAAGCACAAAAAGGAGGTTTCAGAGTGGGATGTGAACAAAACAGGTGGCACTTCGAGGTCCAATGTTAGTCGTGTCAATTATCGTTTTAATCGTCGAACCTATAAGAAGCAGAAGCAGCCGAAACAAGAAGCATCGATCAGGCACAGAATGCGAAAATACGATGCGAAGCTTGCTGGGAATTCGAACTGTATAATCAAGGATGACGAAAATAAAATAAAATTCGATTACAAATCCTTCCACAATCTGATACATCCATTCTAGTCGAAAAGTTTGGTAAGAAATCTAGCAAGTCTGGCACGCTATTTGTACTACTGATGATCTACTTTAATGTTAATAGTATATCTTATAGAAAATATGTACTATTTTAACTGAAAACCGGTGAATCGCTGCCCCGTGTATTTTTTCCCCTATCTTTTATCTTTCTCTCTCGCTCTCTCTCTCTCGCTCACTTACCTTGCTATTTTAAATTGAAAAATCTCAATTGTTAGTGAATGAAAATTGAATCGAACTCCATCTGCTCATAGAAAGTAAGCATACAAACTTATCTGATTAAATCAGAGATCGAAATTCCCACTCAGGTGGGTGAAAACCATGCTCTCTCTCAAGCAGGTTGTCGATGAGTGCCGCACCGTTCACTTTTTCATCTCTCCTTTTTCGCCGATAATTCATTATCCTCTCTCTTGCGCATGCGAGAATATCTCTCTCCAAAATTCAACGAAAATGTTTTCTCATGTCAAATTTTTCACTGACAACATGCTCGTAAAACCTAAATCGTATACGAGGAGCAAAAACCGAAAATAACGCCAAACCGGTGCACACTGGTACCGCCATGGACCATCATTATCGAATTATAATGACATAATACAACATAAAACATGAAGACTGGTGCATTTTCAGGTGTCAAAAAGTAAGTGAAAAATAATTATCGGCATCTAGGATTCACTGAAAAAGATACGATTTATCAGCTACTCATGCTCTCCGAAAATTATAAATCGCTGTTGCTTTTCTCGCGAGAACTGCTGTGAGCGTATAATAGTCTCTCGCTTCTCACATTCTCATATGCTTCTCCAAGCGGGTGAAAAAGGACGTTTCTCTTCTCAAGTAGGCGAAAATTTCAGTCTCTGGATTAAATAATCATTATCTAGTACAGATTCTGAGTTATATCAATTCTAAATTTTGAGGCCCCCTAATCTTGAAATTTCTGAAATGTACCGAGATGTGGATATTATTCTTATAGCTACATCCTAAGTTGCCGAGGATTATGCAACCCGCAAATGTATCGGCTTTCAAACTCATGACGAACGGTTGGTCAAAAGCTCTAGCGAGATTTCGAACCAAGGAACCACTTCGTAGAGTAACATTGCTGAACTTTGCAGTTATTCTACAGGACTGTTTGCACCTCTCTCTCTAACAACGGCAAGCATCAAAAATGAGTTCAGAGCTTCGGGTCTATATCCGTGTGATTACAACGCCATTGATTTCTTCAAGTGCATGGCTAATGCAACTGATCGAGACTAGCGTGATGGAACATTGTGGGATGACGAGGCGAATATTGCTCCAACAATGCGCATCAGTTATCCCTGGGCACTGGCCAAACCTTGAGCTGGTTTCACTTCAACTACCATGTCTTAGGGCAGGTCTGGTACTGTACCATTTTGGAAAGAAGTACAGCAATTGATGAATATTACACTCAGCGAAATAAGCGAAGGGCGATGATGCTGCAGCAAGAAATCCATCAAAATGTGGATGGATACTAAAAAAACGAAGTCAAACTCATCATTTCAGGGATAATAATTAGGCGCTAAGGGACCTTGAGAAGTTGGAGTGCGAAGAAATGGAAAGGTTGTATCGTTTTCAAGAAACGTGGAAGTTCTACAAGAAACTCGACGCATCTCGTAAAGGTTTTGTGCCACGAGCTGAAACGGTAAGGTAATGTAGACGCAGCACTTCGTTGAACACCTGAATCCGAGACAAATCATTTCTTCGCTGGCGACGTGAACATTGTCGGAAAAAACGTTCCAGGCGGTTACTGAACAGTAGACCAGACTGAAACGTGAAGCTAAAAAAGTTGGATTAAAGAAGAATTTGTCGAGGATTAAGTTTCTGATTGCAGGAAGAGCCAAGCGAGGTAGAGCTCGCTCAGGCAAAAGTGTTATTATCGACAGAGATGAGTTTAAGGTGGTAGATGAGTTTGGGTACCTTGGACCATTGGTGACGTCAGATAACAACTGCAAACCGAGAAATTCGGGGACGCATAATAGCCGTAAGTCGTAAGTCTAAGGTGAGGCCAACTTCACCAAGACGCTGATGAGACCGGCAATTATCTACGGGCGCGAAACGCGGACAATCCTGGAGAAGGAATTTTTTAGTTTTGGTAAAGAAAATGGGGACAAGCAGCCATAATCTTGGCGAAGCATAGTGACACAGGTACGGTTCTTAAGGAACGTTGGAGCAATCTACCTCTTTGAATAGCACAAAGCAACGCTGGATAATTCAGGCTTTGATGCGTAATACTTAGCTGAATATTTCGGACAATCAAAGTACAATGACTGTACTTCAGTATGTCTCACTAGGAAAGTAAAAATGTCGGTTTGCTTCTCAGGGAAGTGGAACCGCATCAGAGGGAAAAAAATGCTGGAGCATCGATGCTCTAACGCATGATGACCAAAGGTGGTTCTAGAAGTCGAGATTAAAAGACATAGCTGATGATAACCCTTTTCTTCATTTGAATTCACTGTTTCACTTCTATACACTTATTGACAGTATTCAAAAATCTTCCTTAGCTAATTTTTAACATAAGCGAAAATATTGTAAACATCCATTGATTTCGAGAATTCACTTTTTCAAATTCAGTAAATACAAAATACAGGAGAAATATTCAGCTACGCTTCCTTTTAACGGAATGCGAATTGCCATGTCTTTTGTTTAACACTTCACATAAGATTTTGTACAGCCTCCTTGTCCACTGTATTCGCCGCAGAACACCAGTTTGCCTTGAACTGTTTCTCGCTCACAACAGCTTTTTGAGTCTTCTTGAGGTTTCGCTTGACGATGGCCCAATGTTGTTCGATTGTCCTTGGGCACCACTTGAACGTTGTTGGCAGCATACCACTCCATGGCCTTTTTTTCCGTAATGGCAAGATGCCAAATCCGGGCAAAATAGAACGGAACAATTGTGTCGCTTCAGGAAAGGCAGTAGACGTTTTTGTAGGCACTCGCTTAGATAAATTTCCTGGTCGACGGTTCCGGTCGCAATGTGAACGTTGCTCTTCAAGCCACAGGTACAGATGGCCTGCCACACCAGATATTTCTTCGCGAAATTTGACAGTTTAATGTGCGAAAAAATATTTCGATTTCCCCCCGATCCAGCTTTCCTGGCTGTCGACAAACGTTCACCGAACACTTTTGATACGTTGGTAACAGCTGATTTAGCCACATTCAACAATTTTGCCAACTTGGCGTGAGAGTAGTTTGGATTTTTGCCATGCACATGCAAAATTTTGATGCGTTGCTTCTCTTTCTTCAACGACATTTTGATAACTGAAGTGCTAATCTCAAATTCAAAATAGAGACATGAATGCTACACGCGCACATCTTAAAAAAAAAACGTTTAATGCACGATGAAAGAAAATGCGTCAAGTTTGAAGACCAAATTTTGATCGATACACCCTTTATTCGAATATTGTAGAGAACATAAATGTGCAATAAAAACACATTTTAGTTAAAAATCGAGCTCATATTGTTATTTACAAATCGTGCCCAGATTTATTGGGACACCCTATATTATCCATGATTGTCTTTTAAAGATGACTTTTGGATCAATTGAACAACTAAAGTGACCTCATAAGTTCGATGTTTTGCAATGCAAGATCATAAGTAAAATGTCTCATAACTCCACTGTGATTGTTTTTCAACGTACCCTAAAAGTCTTGAATTCCACATCGAAAACCCAGCCATTGATGCTGTTTGATTGAAATCAAACATCCGAATTCCATACCACCTTGCGGTCCATCCCGAAGTGCCCTCATCTATCGTCCGACTTCTCCAATTTTCGACCGTTGGAACCGATAGATGAGCTCTCCTAAAACTACCACAAGAGTATTATCTTTTCGTTTAATACACTTCAAAGCCCTGCAACCAACCCTGTGTTGGTATCGTTTCAGGAAAAAAAAAACACCAAACCACACCACGCTGGCCTAGGCATTAATTAAACGATGATACCTTTTCGATTCCGAGTTTGCTTTTATTGCATTTCCATACCTCTTGTAATAAGCGCTAATCACTCATGTGCAGCGGCTTCACTCTCGCACACACAAACTATTAGCATGATGGTCAGTTGGGACTGGCATTCGCGATCATGAAATCGGACCCACCGTTCGTTTGCTGGTTCACCCCAAACCTTCGTAGCAGCTCCATACACTTATCACACCGACCAGCAACGTGCACACAGCTGGTTAATTCACCTACTGTAGTGAAGAACATCTGTCTCTCTGTGCGCCGCCGTCGTCGTCGCTCGACCAAGTGGAGAATCACACTTGTAACATTTGACCTTGCGCAGCGCAGCTCAGGATGCTAAATATAATCTCGCACATGACACAGGCCTACTAGCAGCTACCACGCATGGATCATTGGTCGGACTCCAAGTCCAGTGCCCACTGCCACTGCCACTGCTTTTCTAACGGCGTTCTTCCACGCGAGAAGCAAAGATGGGATTTTTTTTTCGGTTTGGACAACAAAGAAAACGGAACACGCAACACATTTGCAACGCTGGTGGCTGCGGCGACGGCGGCGCCTGACAATGTGCACGACGAGTCGGTATAGGTCGGTCGGGTAGGTAGGTGGGTAGGTGAGATAGGATCGTTCTTATGAACAGTTCGTCGCTCGCTCTCTGTCTGATTGTTGTAACCTACTTCGCGGTGTGTGGTGTCGCGAAAATTTCCCTCGTCGTCACTGAGAAATCGGAGCACGCAGCATTCTGATTCGACGGCGTAGGTTAGGTTATAGTCATTACGGTTCAAAATGCAGAAATTGCACAGGGGAGTCCTGCTGCGCGAAATGTATGATTGTCAGATTTTGCCGAACGGGTTCGAAAAGGTGCGTGTGTATCTGAACTAAAAAGATGGTCATTAGAGCAATCTGGCGACTGTATACTTTGATTGTAGAAATTAACTGTACGTTAGAGAAGCAAATCGGCCTAATCGCTGATTGGTGGCCCATCGTGCCGACAAAGCCACATATATCTATGATATCAATGTTATCGATTTAATTCAATATTCGGTATGATACTTCACTTCAAGAGCTACAATATGATAGCTTTATGTGTAAAATTCAAGAATGTTTACCTCTTTTTTTTTTGAAAAAAAAAGATGCTCTCATGCCAAATCCCATTTTTTCTTTACTTTCATTGGACAATATGCGACCATCAATAGGATTCTTTTTTTACTAATCATTTATTTGTACAGGCTCAATCGAATCAACTTTACAGAGTCAAAGTTTCATATTTATATACATAACTTATCTTAAAACTAAAGTTAGGAGGATTACTCGCGGCCGTCTCGAGGTTAATTGGAATAACAATTTAATGGTCGGGAAGTCAATATGATTTCGTTCGAATGAAATCTGCGAGTCATGTTTGTAAATAAGAAATGGTGTTTAACTTCCGACAAAAGCTCAATAATTTCCATTTGCATAAGTAAAATTTCATTATTATCATTTTTAAATAAAACGGTACTTGCTACGGTAAAATGCTACTTATACTAATAGGCCACTACTTATACTCAGTTTCCGTACGATTTCCTCAAATACGCCTGCCGTGACGATTCTCCATCTTCGCTTGAAATCATCGGTACCATTTGCTTTCTTTTTAGTTTCGAAGAGTTTCCGCTTAACTAGAGCCCAGTACTTCTCTGTTGGGCGAAGCTCTGCATTGGCTTTTTTTGGCAGTTTTGTGGATTGGTTGTTTTTGGCACGTATTTGACCTCCTGTACCCTATACAATTCCAGGACGGATTTCGCATGATGACAAGAGGCCAAATCAGGCTAAAACAGAGCTGGACAGTCGTGTCTTCTGATAAACGGTAGCAACCGGTTTTGCAGACATTCTTTCCCGTACACATCCTTATTGATATTGCCGGTAGACACGAAACTTTTAGAATTTCGACCACACCTACATGGCCTGCCAAATCAAATACTTCTTCGAGAATTTGGACGCCTTCTTTGCCCAAAAATGCTTTGCCCAAAAATGCAGACCCAGAAGCTGTTTAAAGTATTCGAGTACGTATGATGCAAGACACGACTCACTAAAACTGCTTTCTTCGACCTATAGAATAGTATGTTGATTTTCAAAATAAGAAAACAAATCAAATATCTTTTCATTGAAATTTTATCTTTGTTGAAAGGACTGATCTACTCTGCTTTTCAGCTTTTCCAGGGAATTCTGATATTAATACATATCCAAATTTTATTTTGCAGTAACAATCCAGTGGCATTCAGTTACATTTTGTAAATACATGTATTATATTCTATTACGTACATTATATACATATATTCCAAAGGGTAAGGGGGGAATACAGGGTGCGAATTGTAAGCTGGACAAACTGTAAGCTGGATGAGGGGTTCGTGGTTATCTAGCCCAAGTCATGGATGACAGTTATGCCTTCCTTGATGGAAATCGTCAGATCGAGATCAGCGAAGGTCTAATTATCTTCCGACAGTCTGCAGTGAGTTTGCTAACCCTATTTTTAACAAACCACCAGACGGAAATCCTAATGTGTTTTGCATTCTGTTCTTTTCCTGTAATAAGAGCGTTTCGTTGGAAGGAGATTCTCTATCCTTTCCGTGGATTTCGTGTAAGTGCTTCTGCTTACGGGTCCACACCCCCAATAATGACTACCATCTTCTTGTCTATTTTTCGGGGGCATACTTTTCGATTTGTTCCACTTCCAACCTTCCGATCCACAGTCAAGCGCTGGTCAAGTGATTTGCAAACACAAAACACGGTCATTTTCCGTTGTTTTAGTTTCTTGGCAAGATTGCGTACCGACAAATTCGCACTTTGCTGCCGTTCGTACGAAATGCGTTTGCGCACTTCCACTTGATCCGACGCCATTTTACTGAATGTAACAAGGCTGTAAACATGTTGTACCACAAAAAAGTGGAGAGTTTCAATTGTCATACAAGTCAACGTTTCAGCGATCCGTGAAATAATTCAAAATGTACACTGAGAGAGAAGTGTCCGAAATTAAACGTGGACAGGTTTCAACTTTCTAACGGGTGTCCACGATATGATTGCATCACTTTCGAAAAGCTGTACCATTTTACCCATTGCACAGTGCGAAAAAATGAACCCAAATTCCCAAGTAAGAGAAGCCGCTGGTTTTTGAAACAAACCAAATGCATTCCTGAAGGGAAGTGGGCTAATAAATCGATTGGCGAAGGTTTCGTGTTGTGTAGAGCACGGGAAGTGGCTCATTTTGCCCCTATTCACCCGAAATTGATGGCTTTTCTCCATTCTGCTCATATAGTTGCAATCTCCGCCATTTATTTTGAGTAAAAATGCATATCGTTTACGCATATCATATTAAGAAACATTACAGGGATAATTGCATGTCGTGTCTGGCTCGTTTTACCCGAATTCATTCCATTTATTCGATTTTTCTTGTTACTTTCCGAACAGCAGCAATCGTTACAAATTATTTTCGCTGGAATAGTAGAAATCCCACAGGATATCTGCATAGAAGTAATTTGGAGCGACTTTGCGTGTTTTTGGATCTTGTAGATAGCCCGTTTTGCCCCAATATCCTTCAATTGATGGTTTTTCTTCATTCTGCTCATATAGTTGCAATCTCCGCAATATATTTTTTGAGTCAAAATGCAAACATTTTACACATATCACATATAGAAAAGGAACAGGGATAATTTCATGTTGTGTCTAACCCGTTTTAAACCAATTATTATTATAATCTATCACAAAAGAGAACGAATTTGAACTTGTGACATGCCGTGACGCGCGAAACCGACTGTGTTGACAATAGGTCTGATGTTGTTATACACCAAAGACAAGGATCATGTAAATTTAAGGCTTGAACATTCCACGTTTAAGTCAAGAGATAATTTTTTAACATTTTACGGACTCAGATTTGAGGTTTTTTTAGGAGCTGTTGTAAATGTAGCATCGGGAACGTAGCTTTGAGTGTGTCAGTAATTATTATTGTGTTGAAACCTATAAGCGTTTAAAAACACATGAAATAGAACATACAATTGAGTCATATTTATCTTTGAGTCTCCAAGTATTTTTGTGCAAAATGGATTACATCACTCGTAATATTCATTATTTTTAAGAGTGCACCAAGAAACTAGCAGGATTACGTTAATTCAAGGTTCAGAACGTAGCAAACCGTAATGAGCGACCTAAAAGGACAGTTGGAACACATTCACAAATGTTGGTTTTACGTATGTCTTATCGTTTATTTATCGTCCATCGTTATTTATTCGTTATTTATCGTTATTTATTCATCCAGCGTGGTACTATAAGACTATAAAAAATACGTAAAAACGGACTTGAAGCACATTCCGGGAAACCAGTATGTAATTACAATAAAGAACTTCGATGTTCTAGTCTCTCAGGAAACAGAAAGCCTTTTGTAACAACTGCAATCAAAAGTGGCCAAGGATACCTGTATGATTACCGGAAAAAAATTGCGATTGCTTCTGTTCCTCAAATCGCACAACATTCCTGTTATAAGTGGTATGGTATGGAGTGGTATAAGTCGGAAGGAGTCAATGTCGTGCTGAAGATCTCAGTTCCCCAAAAATACCAGAGTTGCGGTTGATCTACTGAGCTATATGAAACACGAACTTCGTAACCGTCCTAAGGATGTCTCTACGGAACAGGAATTGTTGGATTTTAGTTTATTTGCATTCGTGTCATTCAAATTTTGCTCCACTAATTTTCAATTTTTACACATTTCTAATTTTTTTGTATTTCTCAGCTTTTCTTCTTCCACTTCATTACTTCAGTATCTCTTCTTCAGCTACTCTTTCTTTAGCTTCACTTCGTTAATTTTTTGCTTCCGTAGAATAACTTCGCTCGTTTTCTTCCGCTTCTCATCTTTTGCTTTTCCTTTTTCCGGTACTTTTATTCAATTTTCATTTTCTGTTTTCTCTTCCGCTAATCTGCTTCCGTTTCTCTTCTACCGCTTCTCTTCTTATGCTTTCATTCGTCCGCTAATTTGCTTCCGTTTCTCTTCTTTCACTTCCATTCTTTCGTTTCTCTTCTTCCGCTTTTCTGCTTCCGCTTCTTTTCGTTCGTTCTCTTGACCAATGAACTCTCTAATTTATTTTCACTGTATTTTCATCTTCTTTTCAACTTTAAAATGTTCGCTTTTACATCTTCGTTGTCCTGCTTCACCTTTGATTTTCCTACGTTCTCCGCTTTTTTCGCATTTGCATCAACGTCTGTCTCGATAAGTACAGCGGCCAGGGAAATAAAGTGATTGGCCGATCGTCTGAGTGGCCATTATCGCCGCCTGGAAGAACTGAGTTTGTCCTTGAAAGATTTGTTCCTATTGAATGCTCCGAATTTCGCACGATTTTTACACTGGTTCCGGTTCGAACGTGTCATCAAAGTATAGCTTATTCCGGTTGAAACACAAATTAGGTTTTTTTCGAGAGAGTGGATTTTTTTTAGCGTGAAAATTGTATGTGAACAAGTTTTGGGTCTGTGTTGTCGTCATCGCACCGCTTGGGTTTTGTTATTTTTCAGGGAAAATAGTGTGTGTACTTGTGAGGAAAATTATAGTTTCAAAAAAACTGACGGATTGTGTTGGAAAATATTACGGAAACTTAAAATTCACGTTGGGTATATATGTTGCGTTCTTTGAATTACTCTAAACAGAACAACAGAACTGTGACCGCTGATTTCGAGTTGGAAAATGAACAATTCGGGGTGCAAAAAAAATTGCCGTCGTTGTTGAATAATGATCGCGAAAAAGTGGTGTAAATATTCCGTTGTAAAAGGCGAATCAAAGAATACGTATGTCTGAGTTATATGATTCAATCGCATATCGAAAAAATGATGATGTATGATGATGATGTAATACTACCATCTGTCGTAGCAATTTAACTTGCCATAGCAATGGAATAATTTGAAAAACGATTTGATCAGGAATCTATCGTTGTTTATGGTCATCAAGCTCATGTATCAAGGGCCAAAAAAGTGTGGGTCCGTAAGCAAAGGCACTTACGCAGAGACACTATCCTTCCAAAAGCAAGTTCACACTGACAGCACTAGAATCGAGCCCTCGATTGACAGAATAAACCAAATAGATGTGGTAGAAAAGCCCGCCCTCGTTCCGCGAAATGTTACCAATAGGGAGGAGGCAGTCCCATGCTCCCTATCCAAATCGTTTCACTTGGGTGCCCTGGTGGTCCCTCCATTTGCCCGTTATATGTTATGTCATGGTTATTTCGTATATTTTGTTTTGTTTGGGTCTACCACCATGATCCTGAATCAAAACAAGCGGCTAAGGTGTGGTGTGAACCAGGTATTTCGGCTCCGAAGCGAGTTCATGTAAAGAAATCGGCCAAGAATGTGTTAGCGTCAGCTTTTTAGGATGCAAAAGAAATTTTATTGATAGATTAACTCCAAACTGGTTATTGTGACCTTTTGGACCAGTTGATGATTTTTTTTCCGACATTCTTACGGCATACCCAGCCCATCGTAGTCGACCGATTTTAGC
>JASCZW010000761.1:208779-319746 GCA_034211315.2 Aedes japonicus
CTTAAAGAAGTTAAATTTATTCGAATTGTAGAACTTGGTGAGACCATTCCAATTATTGAAAAAAAATGCTGTTCTAGTTCATTTCTATTCAAAAGTGCTTAGTTTCCGCCAATTTTTCAATTTTTCTCATACTCCAATCATCAAAAAGTCAAACGTTCATAAGAATTTATTTGGGCAACCTTCACACAAAATTTGGTTTAATACAACACGCATTTTGAATTGACGGTTAATCATTGGTATATTTATAATTATCGGAACAGTATATTCATGAGCTATTTGCGTCTGCAGTTTACCTTTGGCAGATAGATCCTTTTCTCGTGTTACAGAAGCACGTACAATAAAGTCTAATGCAGGAATCATTTCATAAATTGATTTGGTATGAACAAACCTTTTTTTTCTGGGCTGCTAGTCAAAACAACCATCAATTTCTGTAAGCTCGTCTTATGCCCCGATGGTCACAGTATTGGCTGGAAGTCCTGGTGAAACCACTAATATCACAACAAAAACGATCGCATATGTGGTACAACACGTTCTTCGTACGTTTTCATTCTTTCGCATATTTGAAAAACATATAAAAAAAGTTTTGAGCCATTAATAAAAAAAATCTACCGCATTCCGTAGCCGCTATCAGTTACCGGAAAAGTTGATTGCAAAAACTACCACAAATTGCTTGTTATTCCGTCTAACAATGTCTATGATACTGCTGAGCAGAACCAGATAAGTTTTCAGCAAAGTTTCTGAAGGAATTAAAGGATGAAATCGTTTTAAGTAACGTTTTGATCTGACAATTTACTGCCTCTATAAAACTTCTTAACCCTTACGCTAGCGGGTCGGACTTCGATTTATTCAAATGGCTCTGCGATTCTTCTCCATTTTGTAGTGGGTGCATCCAAATTTGACCATCTCTCCTAGAGCTTTCTGATTCGGTTTCAAGACCCCACGTGGTCAGCAAGATTTTTTTTTAATTTGTTCGTTTATTTGTTAGGCTCAGGCGTGTGTAACACTTTACGGAGCCGATATTCAATATTGTTGTTAATAAAATTTTATTTTTCGATATTAGTAAAAGTGGGGTGCCAATTACTAGCTCGAGGTTAATGGGTCACATTATCGTTTGGAAAGGGCTAGGCAGGTAATTTATTTAAGCCATTATTTGCTGCTCATGGTTGCGACATCTTCCAAATCCTCGATCCCTGTAGTCCCTTTCAGGAACTAAGCCGCTGATGAGTGACCACAGCTTACTGGACAATTGCTATCGACGAGGTTAATTCTGTAGAGATGTGCGTCTAGCGAGTAGTGGTTGGACATAAGTCTTGACATCACACGAATGAAACCGCGACTTACATCCAGACCTTTGAACCACGATGTCGACGAATCATTTGGAATAATGGAATGTAACCACCGCCCAAGAGTGCACTTGTACCCACTTGTCCAAGTGTTTTTCCAACTTTGAAGAAAACACTGACGTACTAATGGGAAACATGTGGAATTCTTCTTTCTAAAATATCGCTTTCTTGTGCACCCACCTTTGTTAGAAAGTCCGCCTTCTCATTGCCTGGAATTGAGCAATGTGAGGGGACCCATCCAAAGGTAATCCTAAATGATCTTTCGATCAACGCACACATCTGCTCTCTTATTTTTGAAAGAAAGTAAGATGAGTGCCTCACTGTTTTCATCGACCGGAGAGTCTCAATAGAACGAGACTATCCGAGCAGATGGAATAATGGTCTATGATGGTCAGCAAGATGACTCTACTGACGTTCTGAGCACAATATAATCCTTTAGAGCATAAGAAAAACGAGAAAATGAATTCAATAAAGCACACCTGTTGTCGAGTTCCGTATGTTTCGATTTCAGGAGACATACTTTTACATGAAATCTTTGTTTACATTCGTTAATTTTGGCCAGAGGTGATTTACGTCTCGTGTGAAATTAATAATTGCAAGTGTGATGGCAAGTACCAATGGAAGTTTGACCCATTCACTATGGGTTTTCGGAAAATGTACCGATATTATAAGCTGGCAAACATTTCTTCCGAAAAATTCCTAGCCCAAACTTGGAATCGTGTCCAGCCACCCTCATGGCTTTTGTTTGTGGCGTTGCCTTTCAAATCTTAATTAAATCTAAATAGTTAACGGATATCGAACTAGAGCCCTAGATTGCCCTAGCCGAACTAGATTAAATTGACAATCTCTGAAAACATACTAATGACTAATGAGAACACTGTGGTTTAGAGATACAAATTTATGCAATGCGTAGTAGTTCCAGCCAGTCTCATGACATACAAATTCTTATACAAAATGACTTTATTACAACTGAAACCAAAACAAAGCTGCATCCCTGAACTCCCCCCCCCCCTATGTTCATAATTCTGCAACCAAACTCCTTGACATTTTACGAGATACCATACCAGAAAGAATTCTCGCTTTCTAGTTGCCAACCTTTTCCTTATGTGATCTGTATCCTTCGCACGTCAGCGAATCACGTGGAGTCAGATTCCAACTGAGAAGAACACGTGCCGGCATGTGACATTTCCCAGCTGATGACAACACGCCAGCTCCCTGCCTAGCACGGATGTTCCAAATTGGCAACCGCAACGGGGAAAAAAAGCAACTCCTCTCCATTGATGCAATGTAAAGCACAACTGCTGTTGATAGCCGACGACAAAAGTTTAATTTCTTTTCCAGTATTTTCTTCTTCTTTGCGCTTCTTGTAACGAAGAAGCTTTCTCCTGCGCTCACGTTGACTTTCCATTCCTTTGTATACAGTCGCTTTGCCAAGTGGTCGTTCTTGTTGTGCTCCTTGCCTTTCCTTTTGCTTATTTTTTCTAACCTACCCCAACAAAGAAAAGTCTCTTGCTTGCAGACGGAGACGGTCGGAATCCTTGTCTCGAGAGGGAAAGAGAAAGAAGCCGAATTTTATTGCTTCATCGTCCAACTGGGCTTTCACCTTCAGGTGCGGGCTGATTCAACAGAAGAAACATGATCCTTCTTTGTTTGTTTTCTCTCTGCCGTGTTTTTGGCCTACTTATTCAATCCTTCTGTACGAATCTATGATTAAACTTGGTTTAGGTGGCGGGCAAACATTTGGCCACCCAATTTTACGGGGGGGATTTAGTTTGAACCGGTTATGAATTGTACTCAGTTAATCACCAACTGCATCCCATCAAGTATGTTTCCGAGATAAGATCCGCCTGAGCACATGTTCCTACTTTACTTTATTTTTGTGATAAAGTGTTCATTTTGTTGCCAATTTAAAGCAAAATACAAAGTATGACGTTAGCAGTTGAACTGATTTCAACGTTACAGGATATCTGGTAGAGCGCTTACAATTTAGAACCGGTACGCTTTTAATCGGATATATCTCAGACTCAAAATATGTTCGTTGTTTCACTCAACTACCAGATTCCATTACAAATGATAAAACATCATCTTAAACTTGCCTCATTTTCACGATCAATTATCAGCACAAAGATATGTTGTCGTTCGCTTTAATATCCAATACTTTTATTCACCTTAAGATAACGTTAGTATGAACCAATTAAACGGAACGCGTAAATTTTATAAATTTTTGCGTAAAATTGGAAACGAAAACGAAGTATCTGGCAATAGAATTGTTTTTGAACATTTTTTCGTAAATTGGAATGGTCTCACCAAGTTCTTCGGTTTGATGAAAAAATTACCGAATACTGTAAAATTTTCCAAGTGTGTACCTTTGGGAATCTTCGGGAAATATTTTTATTTTTAAGGTTTGCGCTGTGGACGGTAGACAGACGGTGGACGGAGTTCCAGAATTAACGCTAAAACAACAAAATAAGAAAAAAAAATATGTACACTATGTCATAATCCAATCTGCAGGACTTTCGAGAGCTAATGAAGGGGATGACGATGATGCTTAAAGCTTGAGTCATTTAAAATCTGGAAGCTTGGTTGCTTACTGGTTTGAAAAGTCGAAAAAATGTCTGAATCCATCTGACGGTGATTTGACTGGCATTGAAGTTCTTGGCGTTATCATATTCCGGCAGCCCCAATCGTTTTCAAAACCTTCAAATGGAATTTTCGATTCTAGTTCCACTATCACGTATGCCGCAAACGGAAATGTTTGAGAACACGGCATCGATTTAGCCGATTTTAACAACTTCTTGATTTTTTAACCTGCTCACGTCAGATTCTGGAAGTGGGTATCCAAAATTAATTTTATATATCTTTGAAACAAAATGAATCGTAGCAAACTTTTCAGCACAAAGGGCATCTTCAACGGTAGTCCAAATCGTGGTTTGAATGTTTTTTCAAACCAAACGGAAAAACATCGCTGCACCGGATCTATTTTGCATTTTAATCCTAGTATATGTTCTGATCAAGATGAATACCGCCCCAAAATGAGTAAATTAATGAGTAAAATCTCAGCATTTACTAACCAAACATTCAAACTTTATTGGGTATATTCAATTTGCTGCGTTTTTACTAACGCAAACCCTCGAGCAAACCAACTTTTTCCTCTACTTGTTGCTGTTTTGTATTCGGTTATTCATTTTATTTCGTTTTTGTAAGTACATTTTAGTAAAAAGACAAGTCTATTCATAGTTTAGCAACCTGTCAGTCTGAACAACAACTGAATTTTTCTCTATAGGATGTCGCAGTCTGATACGAAGCGAAGAAAAAACTGGTCCAAGGAGGACGAGCAGCTTCGTCGATCTTGGCTGCCAGTGTCCAAGAACTCGATCAGAGGAACCGACTTACAGAGGAGTGAGTTATGAAATCCCATAAAGGACCACGCCCAGACATCGGTCCCAGCGTTCGCAACGGTTCGGCACGTAGAGCCACTAAGTGGCGAAATATGTTGGGTAAACAAGAGCGGCACCACGAAGGAAGACGGTTACCAGGAAGCCAGGAAATTGTTTTTACGGGAAACAGAGCTTAAATCCTTCCCTATTCAGTCCTGTTTTGAAGGATGAATCGAAGTTTAAGGATTTGCTGGATGCTGCATCGCAACTTAGCTGGAAAAGGTCATCAGATGACTTTAGGAGTCGCATAATGTCCAGGAACACTTCCCTTGGCATGCGAAAACGACGCAGAAAGTGCTTCTTGTCGTAGCTTGGCGTGTCGCTAAAGTAGTCCCGGAACAGCTACTGATAACCGAAACTGAAATCACGGTCGACGCTGGAGCGTCTTCCAAGACGTGACCCTTTCCGTTTCGACTTTTGTTTTTCCTCTGCCAAATTATAAATCAACATTATCTATTATCGTCTAAATGAAATGCATGCATTCACACAGTCAGCTTCAGCCAAACGAAAGAACGAGAACTTCTCGTCGTCAAACCTATCTATGAAAAAAAATTTGCCAAAAATCTTCGATCTCTGAAACAGGATGGAACAGGACAGGATGACAGGGATTGACATCAAGAAATTCAACAACGGTGTGGGGAACGCAAAGTGGGTGTATTTTAGCGGGTTCTATTCATGTTTTGCGGATGCAAATCAAGTATAAAGTTGTTCCAAAAATAGACAACCGCTGGAGATGCCCTAAAAGAGGAAACATTTCAAAACTAACTGCTGTTAAAACTTTCCAAATTCGACCACTTGGAGTGTTGCAGTAAAATGTACAGTCCGTCCAAATATTGAATGTCTCAAGCCTTAACCAAATAGGAATGGATCTTGTTGGGTTGACAAATCGACAAATGAACAACTTTCATCTGATTCAAGTCCATGTCGTTGATTTACCGACAATCCCAACAATATCTTTTGAAATTTGAGTACCTTTAAACACCACTTTTGAAAAAATAGAGCCGAATTCAACTGAATTTTGAGTTCAAACGAGCGGTCATGTAGTACAGGGTGCGACAGGAAAAAATGCGAAAATTGATGGTGTTTCAAGCAAACCCTATTTTTAACTACCTTGAGCAATAGTATCAACATATTCGAGTTCCGTTATTTCTATGAGGTGATTTTAAACAAATTTGCTCGATGTAACTAGAAATGAGAAGAAAAATTAGTATTTTTCATTTAATTCCAATTACCTTTGCTTATCTTGACAGATGCTCGTATTTCGTCTACAATATGCAGACTTCTTCAGTGTCTCGTACTAATAACTCGACTTTTTTAGTCTATGTGTCTTCCATTTATATCAATAACATCCTCAAGATGACGCCAGAAGCTAGAGCACGCCTTTCGAACATAGACCTACGACATCGACCGCGCGTTATGACTGACTTCAGGGTCTTCATACTAGGGTGAAATGTTTTGCCGGCGTGCTTCAACATACGTTTTACTTATTACTTTGAATGGTATAACATCCGAGTGGACATAGCCTCATGGCTGATCATGATCCATGGCTGCTGATATTCAGTTTGCAGTACCACCTATACTTGCAAGGTCCTGTTCAATTTGGTCCTGTCACCTCGAGCTTTGAGCGCCTCTTGTCCCAGCCGAATTAGAGACGAACACTTGCACTTTGTACGGGGTTGAAGTTTCCAGAACACAAATGCTTGCGGAGTCCACAGTAGGCACGGCTTCGATAGACGATGAGAGCCGAGGTATACGAATTTCTCAACAACCTCGAATTTCATCACCGTGACACTGCTACCAAGACGGCCCCTGTCGCTCTCGAAGTCATCTGCCTGCCAACATGTACTTCGTAGCCCAATTTGAACTGTATCTGTAGCCTAACTCGTACTGCTTCGCGTTTCAGTCGAGTGTATTCTACTACACTACACTTCACTCCATTAATCGTAGCCTGGATCAGTTTTATAAGCTTCAATTTGAAGCCGAATCTGATACTCACAACATTCCGGGATAATTTGTAGTAACGTAAAGATTTAGTCGGTTGTTGATCGGCCGCCCGTGAATCCGGCCTAGTAGTTACCGAGTAATATGTTTGCGATAGTCGACGAAACGGTATTTTAGGAAGGATAGCCGCATTAGTGATTGTGATCGCTTTGTAGTTCTCACAGTCCAACTTGTCCTTCTAATAGAGTGGACCAAATCTTGACAATCACTCGGTGCATCAATATTATCAGTTTTCAAGGTTCAAACTTGATGAATTCCGGTCGTCTTTACCAGCTGTTTGATGGCCTCGTTAACGTGATTCATAGTTTAGCAGGTACTTCCTCCTCGTATGCTGCCACTGCGGTGTCCTCTGTTTCGGCTGCTTGTTCATCGAAGTATTGCATCCACATTTCGATCACCTTACACTCATCAAAAGGCTACCATCGCTGCTTCTACACATCTCGGCACCCGGCCCAAAACCTTTAAGTGAAGCCTTCAGCGTGTTTCTTGTGACCGGAACAGCAGCTGCATCTACTCTCTACCTCTTCCAGGACGCGCTTCTATGCCCGAAATACACGAATCTGCTGTTTATGCTTCTCCTTGTATCGTTCTGTCGAATACTGCGTTGCAGCATTTGTTCTCTGTCTGCGTTCTTCTCGTTTGACATCTCTTGACACTCTCCGTCGAACCATTCGTTTCGTTTTCTGCGTTCCATGTATCCTTGGACTCCTTCAGCTGCCTGTTGTTAGGCTGTTTTTGCATTGCTCAAACAGTCCTCAAGAGGCATATCGTCGACTACTTCCTCATCGGCAGCATCCAGGTATTGCACCTATTCAATATTGTACCGTGGAGCGCATCGCTAGCGAACGTGGTTAACAACGGATAGTTTTGGGCGCATTTTTACCATGGTGATCCGAGGTGACGTCTGCGCCTCTATAGGTTCTCACATCAAGGATGCCCGAAATGTAACTTCCATCAATGAGAACGTGATCAATTTGCGATTCAGTTTGTTGTGGCAACCTCCGGTTGTACCGATGTCGGAGGCTGTGTCGGAAGTGCGCGCTACGTATGGACTTGTTCTTAGAGGTGGTGAAGTCTCACTCGTTCGTTCATGGGCACTGAACTTGGCAATCACCGGTCTGTATTCCTGTATTCTCATGTCCTTAGTCCTCCATGACGATTTTGATGTCGTGGTTAGGGCAGCGATCGTATTCCTGTTCCAGATGCTCGTAGAAAATATCCTTGTCGTCTTCAGGGCTTATAATATGGGGGGACTGAACACAAATTAAGCATATGTTGAATAAACGACCCTTAATCTTCAACACTCACATTCTGTCACTAACCAGGTCATCACGATTCTCTACAGCGCTGGTAGGTGGTGCAGCCATCAAACGTACGAATCAATTGATTCTCCAACAAAGCTCCTGCAGCGCTACGATGGCGAATTTGCGGTCTTTCAAGATATAAGTTAGTACACGAGTTCTTCCAACAAAGTTGAGGGATCTGCAATTCTTGGAATCCTTAGCACATCCACGCAAATAAGGACCACCACCACAAAGAGTAATAATTTTCTAACATGCTGGTGATCGAGACTGCGTACATGAAAGGCATTTTGATGCAGCCGCCCCTACCCTGTAGAACAGACGATGTTTTGAGCGGCTCCTAACATGGGATACAGATGCTCGGATAGACTCACAGACTGTAGATCCAATTCCCGGTCAGTATACGACTTGGGCTGGTTAACCGATCTTTCCTATAATTACGATGGAATACGATGTTTGGATCCAATTTGACGGGAAGGGAAGCATTTGGTCTTTCAAAATACAGATATACACTTTGGTAATGATTTAAACACCACCTAACTTACCAATGAGACCAAGGCTGGTGAGCCCTCTGCTGTACACAGAAGCTGTCTTCAATACATGGCTGCACCTGGTCGGCCTCGGTGTTTGCGAAGGGTCCGCAGGTCGCATTTTACTTGCTCGATACACCTTGCTCGTAACGCACCTTTTCTTATGTTTTCGAGAATCATTTTAACTGGGCCACCGTTGTTAGCCGATTACCGGCGCTGTGTACTATGCAGGGGGCGGGGGTCTCCCAGCATCTGATGCGATTCGTGGTTCACTCACTTCCAACACGTCCCGTTTTCCAACTGCATTTCAGATGCACTTAGATCGTACACAACGTTCAAAGACACCAAGGGCGCGTTGGTAGAGGATTACTGGTCTAATTAATGTCTTAGAGATGGTCAACCTTGTAGTTTGGCGAACTTTGTTCGATCTAAGCGTCTTTCGGAGTCTAAAGTAGGCAAGATTGCCAGCCATAATGCACCTTTGTATCTATCTGCTGGTGTCGTTATCGGCGGTCACCAATAAGCCCAGCTAAACGAATTCGTCTACCGCCTCGATTTCATCACCATCGGACTTAACTCGTGGTAGGAGGCAAACATTGTCTTCACGTGAACCTCTTCCTTTCATGAAATTTGTTTTCAACACATTATTCATAAACCCAGTCTTACTTGTTTCAGCCTTAAGTGTGATGTACGTTCCCGCCAAGGCCAAGGTCTCAAAGTTGCCTGCTACAAAATCAACGTCGTCGGCGAAGCCAAAAAGTTGGACAGACTTCCTGAAGATCGAGCTACTCGTGTCCGTTGGTCATCCTGTTGTAGGACAACGTCGCATTGATCCTCAGAGTAGTTGGCCCAGAGAAGCACTTGGTCCTTCAACATAAAGAATGTGCACACCAAAAAGTAGTCGTCGGAAATGCCCTAATGCAGTCTTCTCCGTGTACGCTTTGCTAATCCGATCACTACTACATGAATATTAATGTATGTGTGCTATGATGAAGACGTCGTTTGGCTACAGTAACCTTTATTCAGTAAAATGGCGTCGAATCAAGAACGCGTGCGCGAAGCAATTTTGCACAAAAGAGTGGAAAATCCAGATATGTCGCACGGCGATATTGCCAAGTCATTAAAAATCGCAAAATCGACGGTTACTAAAGTGCTAAAAAACTTTCAGGAGCGCTTAACTTTAAAGAGAAAGGTCGGTTCCAGAGGTAACCATGATTCTCGTTTCGTCGCGGAGAGGAAGAAAGTGATTAAAGAATTTAAGAAGAAACCGAATATCTCCGTTCGTGATGTGGCGAAAAAAGTGAAAATGTCTCCATCGTTCGTCCAGAAAGTGAAGAAAAGTGCAGACTTGAAATCATTCAAAGTAGGTGTTGCTCCAAATCGTAACGACAGACAGAACAAAAGCGCAAAATCTCGATCGAGAAAATTATATGACACTATGCTGAAGGAATACGACTGCATAATATTGGACGACGAAACATATTGCAAAGCTGACTTTAAGCAGATACCGGGACTACAGTTTTATACCTCGTTGCAAAGAGGAAATGTTGCTGATCGTTTTAAACAAAAAAAATTGCCGAAGTTCCCAAAAAAATACCTCGTATGGCAGGCAATATGTGGATGCGGTCTCAGAAGCGACATCTTCATCACGACTGGCACTCTAAATGGACAAATTTACGTAAAAGAGTGTCTGAATAAACGACTGTTGCCGTTCATTCGGGAACACAACGGTTCGGTGCTGTTCTGGCCTGACCTGGCATCTTGCCACTATGGAAAACTGGCTAAGGATTGGTACATTGCTAATGGTGTAAATATTGTCCCAAATTATTGCAATCCGCCAAATTCACCAGAACTCCGTCCGATCGAAAAGTATTGGGCTCTGGTCAAGAGGAGTCTTCGAAAAACGAATAGCGTAGCAATTGATAAGAAAAGCTTCAGGCGTAACGGGCAGAATGCTGCAAAATTGGTGACGGATGACACTGTGCAAAAACTGATGGAAGGTGTCAAACGAAAGGTGCAGGCATTTGTATATAACAGGTCAAATTGACTTAACTGTATATGTTTTATATTTGTATTTTTATGAAGTCTTAAATAAATGATTTACTTTTGATTTTCTCATATTTTCCATTTAATACCACTAATTTCCCGTTGACTACTTTTTGGTGTGCACATTCTTTACCGAGCTTTCCTGGCTGTCGTGGAAACGTTCACTGAACACTTTTAATACGTTGGTAACAGTTGATTTAGCCACATTCAACAATTTCGCCAACTTGGCATGAGAGTAATTTGGATTTCCGCCATTTACGTGCAAAATTTGATGCGTTGCTTCTCTTCCTTCGACGATCAGTTGATAACTGAAGTGCTACACGAGCTGAAAGGTGTACACAATTTTTTAATGCACGATGAAAGGAAATGCGTCAAGTTTAAGTCGACCAAATTTTGATCGAAACACCCTTTATGTACTTCGGTATTGATTTTAACAGCAGCTTCAATAAACCGTTGGACGTCGCCAACAGATGTTTGATTTGGAACTTTAACTTCACTTTCTCCGAAACATCCAGAAAGGTCCATCACTAAAATGAACCGGTCTGTGCGGCTGTTGGACACAGTATCGATACTGAACAACCTTTCGTCGGAGAACAGGATTAACATTTTTCCTTCTTGAACAAAGAAAGCAATTTCTTCAAACGAATTACTCGTAGTTCCTTTGCCCGCTCGGTGATTAAGTGGCGATCCAGGAAGACCGTAGAGTAGGTGAAGACTCTACGAGGCTGAGCTGCAAGCAACCCGGCGGGTCCACGGGTCGTGGATGGTTAGGTTCCATCAGATATGCTTCTGAATACACGAATAAGTAGCCCCGGATGAACGGCGGGGACTGTTTAGGATGTGGGGGAACTGAGCAATTGTTGAACTCTGTTGAGTTTCTTCCAAAAGCAGCACTGACAAAAGCGAGCCACCCCGCTTTTTAAAAATAAGGGTAAAAGTCCAAGCCTTCACCCATTTGAGCATATGTTCTCCATGCTAGGGGCGGCTCAAAACAGCGTCTGTTCTCCATGTTAGGGGCGGCCGAGTCACCGTCTTGTTAGAGCGTCCAGGACAGAAATACAAAAGCTGAAAATCCTGGTGGTGCTTGGGACTGTCAAACAGCAGCATCACGATGGTCCTCCTGCGAGATAGTGGGGTTGGTTGTGGGCCTTGCAAGCCGACACCATTAAAAAGGAATTGCAACGAATAATACACAAGAAAGAATCAAGTGGCGATTCGCTCTAGTTTTGAAAAAAACGCGAGCAAGTCTTTTTCGATTATTCTTCGCATAGATTTTTCAGAAATGTTGGTTTTCTTGGCAAGTTTCCTGATGGAACGATTTGTTTACATTTCACGTTTAGACCTGTACTTCCCGGTTGGCGGCTGCTTAGGAACATCCTGTAGAGATTTTTGATACGACACAGCATATGCCATTCTGCCGGTTGGGCAGCAAACTCGTAATCACTTCTTTGGCGTACATTTTCACAAACTTCCAATAAAGCAATTCCGATGTTCTTGAAAGTAAACATAAGTAAATATACTGTCAGTAGAAAAAAGTCATAAGTTACACAAATTAACCCAATATTAAAGGGTAAACATTTTCGCATTTTTTCCTGCCGCACCCTGTAGATAGTGGCTCCGGTGTAGCTCAAACTAGCTTCTTCCTGATGTTTCTAAATTGTACTCTCGCGTTAGTTTCGAATGGCCATACCTGATCTCATGGGAAATGGGAAGATCTCCCGAGCGTTCAACGAGATTTGTGAGTTTTCTTGTATCGAATTCGCTTAAGGAGTGTATCGAAAAGTAGTTATAAACTTCCAAATAATAAAATAGGCATGAAAACATGGTTAAAATTAACATACTATTTCAGTTTATTATAGCTTAACATGTTTACAAAAGATCCAAACGGAAAAACTAGTCATCATGTTCATTTCTGTAGAATGCCCGTACCTTTGATTTGACACCTGCCATCAAATTCTGCACAGTGACCTTTGTGCACTTCCTGGATGCCGCTGCCCAATTTTTCTTAAAATCGGTCATGTTTTGGGACACTGTACCATCCTTCTTAAATATACGCTTGACTATTGCCCAATAGCGTTCGATCGGTCGCAACTGGGGACAGTTTGGTGGGTTGATGTCTTTTTCTACGAACTTGATGTTATTCTCCGTCAGCCACTGTAGAGTGGATTTGGCGTAATGTGCCGATGCCAAATCTGGCCAGAAGAGAGGAGGGGACTGGTGCTTTCTATACAATGGTAGCAACCTGTTCTTCAAACATTCCTTTTGATAAATCTCAGCATTTATAGTTCCTTTTGTATAGAAAATTGAAGAACGCAAGCCACATGTGCAAATAGCTTGCCAAATGAGCACCTTCTGACCGAATTTCTCCATCGCAACAGTCGTATCTGCGGTTGGCACACGTTCCCCAACAGATTTAGTATAAAACTGCGGCCCCGGTAGCGTTCTTGAATCTTCTTTAACGTATGTTTCGTCATCCATCAAAATGCACTGGTCGACATTGTCCAAAATGCAGCTGTACAGCTTTCGAGCCCTGGTTTTGGCACGAGACTTTTGTTCCGGAGTTTGTTTGGGCACTTTCTGCTTTTTGTACGTCTTCAAGTCATTCCTGCGCTTGATTCGTTGAATCATTCCGATGCTGGTCCTGAACTTCTTGGCTAGATCGCGAGTAGAGGCAGATTTGTTCCGTTGAATATAATCCACAACTTTTTGGTCCAAATCAGGGTTGCTGGAGCCGGGTTTCCGGCCACTTCTTGGTAAATCCTTGAGGAGCACTCCTTGCCAAACTTTTCGATGATGCGTTTTACACTTGCCGGGTGAACATTTACTCTTTTCGCAATCTGGTTGTAAGTAACACCCTTTTCGGTGCACCAAGTGTGCAGAATTTTCTTTTTAGTCTCAAATTCAATTCGCGACATTTTGAATACAACTTTATCAACGGAAATGAATGAACCGAATAATCATTTTTGACATGTAAACAAAGCAAATGGCGTTTACACGCTAAAAATATATACAGTAGTTTATGCGTAGTAACGCATCGAATGTTTATAACTACTTTTCGATACACTCCTTATTATCGATATTGAATCTAGTTCCAAGCCAGTGCGAAACATGGCAGTGAAAACCTTTAACTGAGGTAAGATTCAAATACATTCGAATGACGTTTGTCAAAACACAGGCAGATCCAATTTTGATGCCCGATCCAGTTTGTAATGGGATCAAAAACCAATTCGCAATTAATGTGAAACAATTCAATGGAATAAATTACCACCTGGTCAAAACACACACCTCATAACAAATAACAATCACATTTGTAGAATAGAATTCTGAACAATTTTACTTTGAAAGCAACTGTACTTGATCTGACCCAATAATCCTTAGGTTCATTTTGAATAAAATGAGTAATTGATGAGAATCCGCTGAACTAACCTCGACTTTTCCTGGAGATCATCTTCCAATGCCCTCAAATCACTGCTCTCATATCAGTCAACTGTTCTTGCCTAAAACATCTTCGGAAATCAAGAACTTCCGAGTTCCTAATGACATCAAATGTTTGGCAGCTCAAACACACAAATTCGCCAGACTCCTCTACAGCTATAAACGTTCCGTCCGCACATTATTTACATACGTCAATTAAACAATGATGACCCGTCCTTATTATTCGGCGCAATCAATCTGCAGCAAACTCATCTCTTCATTTTCTCGATTTTTCCACAGACTGAGCCACACCAATAGCAGAACCAACGGCCACGGCAGCCACAGCATTATCATCATCATCATCATCGTCAAATTTTATCTCTGTGCACATCTGCAACAGAAACACCAGGCAGCATCCATCGACCGAACAACCAGCACAGTTTAGAGCTCCCAATGACATGTAGATAACGGGGAAAAATCGAATAATCTACCACCTCTAATTTTATGGATTTCCTTCAGCAGCAGCAGCAGCAAGTCGCCTTCACATTTTCCACTTACTATTATTGGTTGTTACATGGTGAAAATATAACCTACTGAAAACAAAAAAAAAACTAGTGACTAAGTGAGTGTGCATAAGGAAAGAGCAAAAATAAATCACAGTGCAGTGTTCTGTTGTGAATCAGTTGTGTTCCTGTGTGTGTATTCGTGTTTTTGTATATTCTGGGAAGGTCCGCAATTGTAGTGGATCGCGGAGGAAAATAAGGAAGAAAGATAGCGTAGAGCAAAAGAAGGAACCAGAAGAAAGCGCAACAGTGAGAGTGAGGGAGGAAGCAACGAAGAAATTAGCCGCTCGGAAGAGCACCAATATTTATGTATTGCAGTAACCAGAGTAGTATGGCTACTCTGTTACAGCAGAAGAGTTTTATGAAAAATCTGACCAATGGAACAAACAACGTGGTGGTCGTAAATGGCACCAACGATAATCAGACAGCAACGATGGTGGCGGCAGCAGGTGCCGTTCCGGGAAGTGCCAGCCGAATGTTGCTACCACACGAGACGACGACGACCACCCTGATCCATCAACAGCCCTTGATTCATCAGCAAACGACGTTCACCTCGACACATTTGCCTGCCTCTAGCTCGATCAGTTTGACCAATTCGAGCAGCTTCAACAGCCAGTTCATCAGTCATCTCCAGAGCAATCATCACCTGTCAACGCAGCAGATCTTCGGTGGCAGCAACAGTAGTCATTCGCATATTGCCACAACGACTGCTACACCCACCACTTCCTTTCAGAGTCAGTTCAACAATGCCTACGTAGATGTCAATGCAATATTCCGTTCATCAGCAGCATCACCCACCACCACTAGTACCGCTACAATGCAATCCTTCTTATCAACTCATCATCCGTTGCCACATCTAACAAACAACACCAGCAGCTCCTTAGTGTACATAAATGGGACCCAACAGAGCTCGGCAACAGGGCTGTCCAAGTCGTTGCATCTTCATTCTCATCACCAACATCAACAACAGACTGTATCCGAGAGCCAGACTGCCAATACCACCGATTCCGCACGGACCACTGCGTCTTCCGGCGGATACGGTGACTGTGGAAACGGGACAGAAGACAAACCTGCCACTGCCACTGGTGAGACGGATCTGAACTCCGCCGTCGTCGCCACCGCCGAGAAGGAGGATGACCAAGAGCAAGAACCCGTACCAGAAATCGACATTGTTATCAACAATGTGGTCTGTTCGTTCAGCGTACGCTGTCATCTGAACCTACGCAACATCGCACTGAACGGCTTCAACGTGGAGTTCCGCCGCGAAAACGGTATGGTCACGATGAAGCTGCGACATCCCTACACGACCGCGTCCATTTGGTCCTCGGGCAAGATTACCTGCACCGGTGCTACTTCGGAAGATCAGGTATAAAAAAAAACATTCCGGCAAATACAGATGGACAATCTAAAGAACATTTTGATTTCCTTGCAGGCAAAGGTTGCGGCTCGGCGTTACTCGCGTTGCCTTCAGAAACTAGGTTTTAATGTTAGGTTTAGGAATTTCCGAATCGTGAACGTGCTGGGGACGTGCAGTATGCCGTGGGGCATCATGATCGTCAACTTCTCCGAGAGGTACAAGAAGGACGCCAGCTACGAACCGGAACTGCACCCGGGTGTGACCTACAAACTGTACAACCCGAAAGCAACGCTGAAGATCTTCTCCACCGGTAGCATCACAGTGACGGGTGAGTACTTGGGTCGTGAGGTTTTCGACAGGGTATGATCGTCGTCGAACAGTTGGGGTTTTCGGTTGGACAAAACATGTGCCACTCAAATTGAGCAATCATAAAAAGCATCAGAAACTTCAATGTTTCGAAATTGAAATTGAGCAAGTTACTGCAGTTGACGGTTCAGGAGTCTAGATGTTTGCTGCATGATTATTGCAGCAATCAGCTGACAACTGACAGTTCACCGGCAGTGTTTTGTTGACAAGAGCCATTTTGCGCTGGTCAAAGCAAGTGCAACTTTTCGCTTTCTTGGACTTATTCCTCTAGAAGCGTTTAAAAAAAAGGTGGAAAAGGTTTCGTTTGTTGACAAAGGGTGCTTACTTGCGTTATTGTACCATAAGAAGGTAAATATTGCATGATAAACATTGAGAAAGTTCAATACTCATGTTTTCCTTATATTTTTACCTTAATTGTTATGTTATATATTCTCCGTGCGAGGAGTAACGATTATGATGTAGAAGGAGATGTTCGCTCATCACCATAAGGCACCAAGAGTGAACAACAATGTTTTTGGCTAGAATGAAAGATATGAAGAGAAAGTTTTGATAGTTCCGCTAGTGTGCGGCAGGCTCGGAAATATGACAGATGTTTTTAGGAAAATTGAGCGAGAAGGGCATGTGTACAGTGGTACTCGAACCAACGACATTTTTGCCTAACATCCCACTGCGGGGTAGGTCGAAGCACGGACTAAGTCCGCCACTTCAACAGGCAAAAATGTCCGGTTGGAAGACGCTCATGTACCACTGTGGCTTGTATAGAAATAACTTTAGTGATCGTCAGTCGGTGCGAATCAAAACAAACCCAAAAAAAAGGAGAGAGTTCCTCTCCCATGTGCGCATCGGTAAACAGAGTGCACACAATAGATCGCTAGAATAACTAAAAGAGAAGAATGTCACCGAGATAAGCCTATCCACTTCCATTTAACATTTCGCCAAACATGTTGAGTGTCATAGAACCACTTCTCTTTGCGTACCACGGCGTTACAATAGTTTGAAAATTTTATAATTATCCTGACATCCATTGCCGAAAGTGCTGGAAACCCAAACAACCTTCATAGACACTCATGAGATAAAAATATGATGAGTTTCAATACTTTATTTGTGGATTGGTTATATGTATTCAATATGGTTGATTAAAATTGAGTTACTGGGAATATTACTTACCAATATTGGGCCGGAATGGGAAAATCACGCTCTTTCTCTCATTCATTCATAAATACATCATCAGCAGCACCAAATTCATCGGCAGAAAAAAAAATCCTTTTCTAAGCGGCTTTATCGGTGACGGCGACAAAGACAAACCCAAAACTTTTCACATACAATTTTCACCTGAAAAACATTCCTCTCTCGTTCGAAAAAAAAACGCCTATTTTGTATGTCAACCGGAATAAGCTAAACTTTGTTGACACCTTCGAACCAGAACCGGTGTAAAAATCGTGCGAAATTCGGATCTTTCGATTTGAAAAAATCTCCCCAGAATTAGCAAACTCACTCTCTCGACAAAAAAAAGCGGCGTACAACTGACGGGTGATGGCGGCGAGACGATAAAATGGACGCGTCCTCCTCCAGGCGGCGACGGTGGCCACTCGGACGATCAGCCAATCATTTTATTTCCCTGGCAGCTGTACTTATAAATCGTACGATCCTCTTTATACATCTTTGTTGATGTCTACCTCCGAGTCAATTCCGATTACCTTCACTCGAAACTTAGTTTCAGCTAGCTCTACGGCAGTCCAATTGCC
Organism: Aedes japonicus; assembly: GCA_034211315.2. Taxonomy (NCBI): domain Eukaryota; kingdom Metazoa; phylum Arthropoda; class Insecta; order Diptera; family Culicidae; genus Aedes; species Aedes japonicus. The sequence continues at coordinate 226,883 of JASCZW010000761.1, forward strand.
TTCGAAATCGGCAAATATCAACATTTCTTCTTCAAAATGACTTTCAGGATCATCTGTTTTGTCGGGATCCACTACTATTGCTGATTCCATTAGAACTTTCACTCGCGACAAATTCTTGAACAAAAATCTCGCTTTATAAGACTACGTAAAAAATTGACAGCGAAGGAAAACACGTCCACTTGTAACCAGAGGCTACTGCGATTCTCCTTAAAATGATTAAAGTTAGAAACATATGCCAAAATTCGGGCAAATTCAAATTCGTACAGTATTATTAATATTTACGCGACTTTGGAGATTGTAATCAATTTTAAGATTTAATACTTTGTATGGTAACTCTTGCTCGTTATAACAGCTTTTAACCGTTTTGGGATGCTGTCAACGAGTTTTTTGGTGTATTCGGGAGGAATGTTTGTCCATTCTTCCATCAAGCACTTCTTAAGATCATTTTTGTTCGAAATATGATGGTTTCTCACTTGTTTATCCAAATATTGCCATAGATTTTAAATGGGATTGATGTCAGGATATTGGGGCGGAGTATCGATAACTTTTGAGCGATTGTAAAGTAACCACGTACGAACTTTAAGTGCTTTGTGTTTTGGGTCATTGTCGTGGTAAAACTTGTACCCTTGATCTAATCCCATTTTACAGGCACTTTGTTTCAAATTCTGCTTCAAAATTTTCAAGTATTTTCAACATTTTGATCCATAATACCATCGATAAAAACCAAATTGCCTACACCTTTAGCAGACATACACCCCCATACCATCACCCCACCTCCACCATGTTTAACCGTTGCTTTTAGATTTTTCACATTCAGCTCATCATTCGGCTTCCGCCAAACGAACCTTCGACCATCTGAGCCAAATATGTTGAATTTCGACTCATCTACGAATACAACATCTTCCCAATAAGATGTTGGGGTGTTCTCGTGCTGTTTAGCAAAGTCAAATCGAAGTTTTTTTTTATTTTTCTGGCTGATGAACGGTTTCTTCCTAGGCACCCTTGCATTAATGTTGTTCCTTCTTAGCACATTACGGACTGTTTCCGGGCAAACCTTCACTTTATTTTGCTGATTAAGTTCTTTCGTGATGTTTCGCAGAAGATTTCGGATTTTCTCTAATTTTTCTCATCACAAAGCGTTCATCTTGCGGTGTCAGTTTTTTTCTATTCACATTCCTTGGTGCATCGACGATCCTTTTCTCCTCTAAAAATCGTTTTATGATGTACTGGACGGTTGATCTTGGTCTTTTCACCAAGTTTGATATTTCTTGGAGGGATTTTCCGTCTTTGTGGTGCGTGATGACGAGCTCTCGCTCTACAATTGCGGTATGTTTGCCTTTCCTCGCCATTGTGGCCGTAAACTACAAACAAAACGAAAATCATTATGTAAATCAGCTCCGTTCCGTACTTACAGCATGTATTTACCTAACAAAGGTCAACCAACAATGAAAACCGCTGATAAATTGGAGCACTTTACCGAAAACCACGGCTGTACGAATACGGTTTTGTGTATATTTTCAGTGTTTACAAGATAAATCAACGCGCATCCGCACATGAAAGACAATTTGACAGTTATGAAATAGTACTGATGAATGGTAAAGACCACACTATTACATAGACGCATAACCTCGTAATAATAATATTGAAAACATGAATGAGAGAGAGTTGTTTAAATTCGCTACTAGTGTACGAATATGAAATTGAATCACTGTATCTGTATTGGATCGGACAATCAGACGACGTGCCGTTGAAGCCGGATTATTCTCTCGACGCCCCGCGAAGAAACCGCTGATTTCACTTAGGAATCAGAAGAAAAGACTCCTGTTTGCTCAATCTCATATTGACTGGCATGTGCAGAAATGGCGGACGGTTCTGTTCAGTGATGAGTCGAAGCTCAACATCTTCGGAAGCGACGGGATTTGCCGTCTACGTCGATCGACTGGATAACGCTTAGATTCACGGCACTGCCAAAAGACGGTGAAGCATGGTGGAGGCAATGTGATAGTCTGGGGATGTTGTTCAGCGAACAGCATTGGTCCAAATCATCGAATCGATGGAATTATGGACCGTTTCATGTACAATAACATCCTGAAAGATGTTTTGATGCCTTATGCTGAATGGAACATGCCATTAAAATGGATATTCCAACAAGATAACGACCCCAAGCACACCGCCAAAGTGGTCAAACAGTGGTTTAAGGATAACCAAATAATGGATATGGACTGGCCGCCCCAATCTCCGGATCTGAACCCTATCGAGAACCTGTGGGAGATCGTGAAGCTGTTCAAAATAAGGATCAGTTGTTTGCACAAATCCAAAAGGCTTGGGCAGCAATTCCACAAAACTTCATTGACCACCTGATCGAGTCTATGCCTCGCAGATGGAAGGCCGTAATTGAAAATAAAGGATTCGCTACGAAAAAGATACACTAAATATCGCAAGCTTCCCCTGAAACATCTCTACGTGAGGCTCAATTACGAGTTCAAGCGAGTTAGTCCTCTAGCTACTTTCGCTACCAACAAAATGTCCAAAGAAAGCTGAAATCACGTCCGAGATCTTTTTGGAGAGAAGTTAATCAGCATCGCAGGGAGTCTGGACTACCATCGTCCATGGTCTTGAACGGCGAAACCGCTTTCATTCCTCAGGATATTTGCCGCTTGTTTTCGATCAAGTTTGCCAGTATATTGACTGACGAAAATGGTACTGACGATCGAATAATTGCGACAACGAACAACGTTCCTCTGCGTGGTCACTCATTTGGTGCAATCGATATCAGTATTGAGATGATCTCCACCGCCGAATCGCGGTGGATCCTCCAATCCTGGCCCAGATAGAATTCCGTCAATATTTCTAAAAAAACACATTTCCATTCTGCTGGCCCCCTTGCATCAAATGTTCCGGATTTCCACATCAAGTGGCTTATTTCCCTCCTGTTGGAAGGTTGCTCACTTGTTTCCAGTTCACAAGAAGGGAACTAAACGAGATGTAGATAATTACCGAGGTTTGTCGTCTTTGAGCGCGGTATCCGACCCGACCCATAGCCGCATCGAAATGCGTGTTTCTATGGGTGGATTCGCTCATGCCTCTCCAGCTCAACAGCGTGATAGGTCTATAACCTTCCGTTTGGACCTTATACTTCACTGATTTTGGCAATATGAATGACCAACCCTTCTTTCCAAACTTCTGGAATGAGGCCGGATTGCTAGACTTCTTTCATCGTGTCAAGAAGAGCCAACCGACCGATAAGTGTCAATTTCTTCAGAAGACGATAGCCAATATCTTCGGACCCTGCAGCCTTGCCGACACCACGGCGCAGGGCCCAGTTCACAAGATGGGAACTAAACGAGATGTAGATAATTACCGAGGCATTTCGTCTTTGAGCGCGGTATCGAAGCTATACGAGCTCATTATGATGGACCCTACTCTCCCACTGCAAGCAATAGTTAGATCAACACGGGTTCATGGTCGACCGTTCCACTATCACTAATCTGTTGTAAATTCGTTTTTTTACGGAAAAATATGGCTGAAAGGACGCAAACGGACGCCATCCATACGGACCTTCAGCAGCTTTTGACCAGCTCAACCACGACATCGCTATCGCAAAACTACATTAGCTTGGAGTTAATGACAGTCTCTACAATGGTTTCGCCCCTATCTCACTGGTCGTCTGCTGACAGTTACTGTTGGTGATGGCATGTCCAACGTTCTTCCAGCCACATCAAGAATACCTCAAGGGAGCCATTTAGGTCCGCTTCTTCCTGTACTTCAATGATGTGAATCTAGCCCTCGTAGGAGCCCGTCTTTCGTATGCCAATGACCTAAAGATCTTTTTACGAATCCAGTCTATCAACGATTGCCACCTCCTACAAATCTTTGCTCACTGATGCAGCCTCAACCGTATCCTCAGGCGTCCCCCAAGGATCCCATCTAGGCCCTCTTTTGTTTATTCTTTTCGTAAACGATATTTCATTCATTCTTAAAACTGTAAAAGTCTTAATATATGCCGACGATATAAAGCTCTTCCTAGAAATAAGAAGCAAAGAAGATTACAAGATATTTCAAGAAGAAATACATATTTTCTATACTTGGTGTAACAAAAGCCTTTTAAAATTAAATGTTCAAAAATGTAATGCGATAGCATTTAGCAGAAAACAAGACATACCTGACATTATGATTACTCTAGGAAATCAGTCTGTAGGAAAGTGCATAAGAATTCGTGATTTAGGAGTTATGCTGGATTCGAAACTAACATTCATTGACCACCACAATACAATAATTAACAGAGCTAATAACATGCTGGCATTTATAAAACGCTTTAGTCATAGTTTCAACGACCCTTACACAATTAAAACATTACACATTGCTTATGTAGAGGTCAATACTGGAGATATTGTAGTGTAGTCTGGATTCACCTTTTTCAGTTATCCATGAAGAGCGAATAGAGTCTGTACAAAAACAGTTTTTATTGTTTGCATTACGTAAATTAGGTTGGGAAAGATTTCCCTCTCCCACCCTATGAAGCTCGCTGTAGGCTTATCAGTATGCAAACATTAAAACAACGTCGAGAGTTTGCAAGGATTTCGTTTGTTAATGGCATTGTTTCGCATCGCATTGATTCAGCAGAGCTATTATCAAAATTAAATTTTTATATACCCTCCCGGCAACTGCGCAATCGAAATATTTTTATCACAAATCACTATCGCACAAACTACGCTAAATTTGGACCTCTGAATCAGATGATGGCTACCTACAATTTACATAGCGATTCAATTGAATTTACAATTACAAAATCCAAATTGAAGCAATACTTCAATGCTATACGCTGAAGAAGAACACGCCATATGAATATTGTGAACCAGGCGCTGCTTAGTCTAATATTGTGTATTTTATATCTTCGATTATAACTAAATTAGGAAAAAATGTAACAAACGGTCTACTTATGATTGACGACAATAAATAAATAAATAAATAAAAGTATGGTGCTTAATTCGGAGAAGTGTTCGGTGATCACTTTCTCTATTAAAACGGAGTCCATTCTCTTCGATTATAAGCTTCAAGGTACGGTAATCATACGTGCGACTTACGTGAAAGATCTAGGAGTTATTCTGGAACGTCAGTTGACGTACAAGTTTCACATTTCGTACACCGTGGACAAGGCGTCAAGAGCTCTTGGCTTTATTTTTCGTATGACTAAAGACTTTTCCGATATTTACTGCTTGAAGTCGGGGTACCGAAGCGAACCTATTTAAGCGATTGGACGCTTATTCACGGAGATAAACGCAGTTAAAGGTTTGCAGAGTCCACCTGACGAAAAATCAAGGTTCTAGCATTCTTATTTGAACCAAAAGCGTTTATTGCGATCGATTCTGGAGTATTGCTCTGCCGTCTGGAATCCAAGGTATATTAATGGCGCAAATAGAGTCGAATCTGTTCAACGCAGGTTTTTACGCTTCGCTTTGAGAAAGTTGCCTTGGAGAGACCCGTTTCGTATGCCGAGTTACGAGAGTCGTTGTCGATTGATCGATCTTGCACCGCTTCGGTTTTGTCGTGACACATCCAGGGCTCTGTCTGTTGCAGACATTTTACAAGGTCAAATCGATTGCGAAGATTAATATAAACGTTCAACAACGGGCATTGCCCAATAGCGTAATGCTAAGGATACAAATTCGCCGAAATAATTATAGCGATCGGAGGACTGCAGCGAGTTTTTAGTAGAGTCTCGACAATGTTCGACTACCAAACTCTACGGAGACGCTTCACGTCATATTTTTCTGGGATGTAGATCATTATGAACAAGTGTGTTGTGGTTTGTGGTTAGGTTTATTGTATACATTGGGGCTTGCTAAAGATCTGCCGCAACGTAAACATTTGGTCTGTTGTTGATTACTCGTCTACAACTTCCCACAAATCTACTTGCTTGTGGCGAAAGACGGCGGAAGGTGATTTGGGAAAGCACTGTGTAGGCCGCGTCAAGAATAGTGATCGCTCGGTTGTGCTCACATTCCAACTTGTCACTTTTTTTTTATACATTGGGCATACTCCCTCTTTCTACTTCTCCGGTAGCTGTTCTGTATCCCATATTCCGACTATCAGTCGGTGCAAACAATTTGCTAATTTTCCGGGACCATTTCTATAAGTTCCGCTCCGATACCTTGTTGTTCTTAAGCTGCTTGCTGACGTTCTTAACTTCGCTCATCGTGAAGTAATTTCTCCTCCTGTATTGCTGCTCCTACCCTGCGCCATTCAGATGTTCATCGTAGTGCACCTTTCAATCACCTCACGTTCATCCGCCAAGATACCTCCAACCTAATCCCGACACATTTCGGCTCGCACCACAAAGCCTTTGCGGGATGCGTTGAGTTTCTTGTAGAAATTTCGCGTTTCGCGAGAACGATATAGCTGCTCCATTTCTTCGCACTCCAACTCCTCCAGGCGGCGTTTCTGATACCGGGATAATATCCATGTCTTTGCCTCTGTTTGTATCGCTCACATTTTGCACCTTGCTTCTCGCCTGACACTACTTGTTGAACCAGTCCTTCCGGCGATTTCTATCTACAACCCTATCTGACCATCGGTTTACAGCTGCCTGAAGATTGGTGACTGTGGGCAGTAGTCAGTAGAACTCAGGTTTTAACCTCTAGTTGCTGTCTTATTATTGGTGATATAAGTCAGCGCCCTTGAGTGCTTCAGTACAGATAACTCAGTTCCACATCCTTGGCGGTAACCCTTGACCGTGAAGTCAGACCCATGGGTAAGCCGAAGTATGTCTATCCTCAGCCAAGTCAGAATCTTCTGATCTCGAGAGTAGGGCATATTTTTCGACTCTTGGGTTGTGTTCTTGATACGCCGTAGAAACTCATCACGGTTGTTATGCCAAGATTCGTCCCACACGAGAGATCCGGGTAACGTCACTGTAAGGAATAGATATATGCGTTAGCGTACCGTTTCACCTTCAACAGCCACGAGTGTCCAACTTGCCCATGCTCAAGTGCAAATAGACAACTCGCCGATTCGGAGAATACAACAGGCTGAGTGCCATTTGACAACTTACATGTCTGCAAGAGCGCATAGGCCTCAACTGAGACCGGATAACCGGCCGTTACGGCTTATGGCCTTCCCATACACCCCGTAACCAACCTCTGCCTCGATGAACGAACCGTCCGTAAATAATAGGTTCTGGCCTTCATATGTGGAAGCAATTTCACCGTAGGCAGATTTAGCCACCTCAGGGTTTGCCCTTGCTTCATATAACTGCGTAGGAAACTCTACTCCCGTTAGGTCCCGCCTTCGCTCTCTTACTCTACAGACGTATTTGTATTATAGTGGGGTCTCGCCCAGCGGCAACCTGGGGGCTTTGGTGGCCGTGTCTTCGAAAGTTACTACGTTCGCTTTCCACCAATAGGCATGCTGTGTGGTGAAGTTCGAGAACTCCGCACCGAATCCTACCTGGGCCTCGTTGTATTGAGGTTCTGGGATTTCAAGCAGAAACATACCACCCCTGCTCCATAGCTCCAGAACCGAAGAATATACATGTTCAACTTAACATTCACGGTGCACTTCACTGACTTGGCGTACTTCATTTCGCGTACTCTCTTGACTCCTAGCTCGTCGTTACTAACGTGTGGTAACCTTGACCTGGGGGTATGACCAAAGCAGACGTGCGTGATCTTCGACTTCTCGGGGGAAATCGTAAACACCTAGCCAAACCACATCATCAACTGCCCTTTGCATACGGGTTCTGACTGCCCTTGTGTATGTACCAAATACAATAAGGTTTATGTCGTCAGCCTACACAATGATGTGTACATTCTTGGGAATGCGTTCAAATACTGAGTTCATCGCAATGAGAAACAGTGTGACAGATATGACGGACCCTTGCGAGATGCCATTTTCTAGCAACCTCGGTTCAGAGGCTACGTCGGCGTTCAAGAGTCGAAGCTTCCTATTGTGAACGAAGTTTTCCTCGCAAGCCAACATTCGCCCTTGGAAGTTCCATTTTTTTAGAGTAGTCAAGATAGGAAGCCTCCATGTCGTATCATATGCCTTGGACAAATCTATGGAAACTTCATCGATATGTTGGTCCTCCTCTTTAGCCTTCTTCAGCTCAACAGCTTGATAGGTCTATAACCTTTCTTTCCACTCGTCTGGAATCAGGCCGGATTACCAGACTTCGTTCATCGTATCAAGTGGCACCGATAAGTGGCAGTTTCCTCAAGAGATGATAGTCAATATCGTTGGACCCTGCTGCCTTACTGACATCACGGCGCAGGGCCCAGTTGAGTTTCTAGGCCAAAGAACCTTTTGTAGTGTATGGTGCCACTACTCGAACCTTTGTTGGTACCACGGTACTTCCCCTCAGCCAATATTTTAACACGACGGAACTCATCACTGTGATTGCTGTTTGCCAAAACCTTGGCAAATTGATCAGCAAAGGCCTGAGCTCCGGTTGGCTCGTGTATCCGGTTGCCCTCTCCACGTGGCAATTCTTCCCACCAACAGACTTTACCTTCCTCCACAGCCTACTAGATCATGTGGATTCCGATATGTCCGACCATGTGGCACTCTTGGCCTCCTTGATAGCTCCTTCTTGTCTTTGTCCGAGCTTCAATTTTACACTCTATCAACTTGGCGGCCCGATGAGAGATCGTCAGGTCGCGAACATCGGCTCACGCAATTTACGGATCTCTTACCGCTTCTACCTCTGGCCTTTGGGATATGTTGATGTACAGCCACACTTAGGATCTCAATCCAATCAGTTGGTCTGAATATAGAGATATTTGGCAACGTGCTGGAGACTTCCTTGCCGAAGCCATCCCAATCCGGCTCGTTCAGGCTGTTACAAGACAATAGGGAAATAGTCGCTTCCGTGTAAGTCATGTTGTACTTGCCAGTGTAGCTCACAAGCCACATCCCAGGAGGCGATGGACTGGTCGATCGCGGATTCAACTTGAGTAGAGAAGTCGATCTCGGGTTCTTCATGGAATGTTTTTGAATTTCTCACATACGCCAGCTATCAACCAACAACATGCTGGAGGTGGCTGTGTTCGATTCCCTGTCTGGTCTAGAAATTTTTCGTTAGGGGAAATTGCTCCGACTCCCCTGGGCATGGGGTATGATTGTACTTGCCGCACGCAATCATGCTAATGCAAAAATGGTGCCTGGCATCGAAAGCTCCCAATTAACAAATGTGGAAGGGGAATTAGAACACAAGTTGAGAGCAAGCAATAAACTAATTGTGAAACCAATAAGCATAAAACGCTATGAAAGTGGAAGAATGTACGACGACTCCTCACTTTGAGAACAGATGCTGTTTTGAGCCGCTTCTACCATGGAGAACAGACGTTCGGATAAGCTGCACCCTGCCGAAGAGACGAGTCCCTTGCTTCCCTGTCACCGAAGTTGATTACCAGATCTTTTCTATGGTTACTCGTACTCCTGTCAGCACCACGGGTAGGACGAGGTACAAGTTATTAGACAACAGGCAAAGGACAACCCTTTTAGTCAATTGCCACTTATTTCGTGCGGCGTCCATTTGAAAAATAGTGCCACTATAACTTACAAGTCAGGATAAGCTCTGATTGTTCTGTGTTGTACACAGAATTATGGGCATATGAAACTTTATCAAAACCAGGTCATCAGAAGTCATTTTGAGGATTTCTGATCATACTGGCCACTAAAACAGGCCCTCCTAGATCCTGCAGAAAAGTGGCATTATTCAAATCTTTTTCACAACCCTGGCCCAGGACGTCAAACTTTTATTTGCAAAAATTTGTCTTCGGAGGACATTCTGAGGGTGTCTGACCATACTGGCCTCATAGGGAGGCCCTGCGGGATCCAAGTTCCTCCAGGAAAGTAGCCATTTTCAAATCGTTACTAAAACCTGTGATTTTGCAAAACTTTGTTTGTGAGGTTACTTTCCGGGAGGTACTCCGGGTTCCACTTGGCAATCATGGTCAGATTTCCTCCAGAATGTCGTGCGAATGTCGCCCAGGGTTTGGAGAAGATTTGGGTTTGGCCACTTCCCTGAGAATTCGGATCCCGCAGAGGTCTCTTTTTAGTAGCCGAGCATGGTCTGAAATCCTCAAAATGTGTTCTGATGATCCCTAGTTCTGGCTTAATCATGAAGTTTGAAATGCCCCATGCTATGTTTAGCGCATCTAAAAGCAGGTTGTTCATCAGCGAGCATAGTCCATGCTTCGTAGAATATTGGTCGAATCAAAATTCTTTGTTCCGTCTTACTCCGTCGGCTCCTTACAACAATAAGATTGAACAATGGCTCAAAAATGCGAACAGCCCAAGGAGATCGGTAGAAGAGCCCGTCACTATGAGACTACAGAATCCCTTTCCCATGTTTCTATGAGCAATCCATCCCCAAAAATGTCACCCATTTTAACATTGGGTAAACCGCGAGTGAACGGTCCAAGTCAATTATCAAAGTTAGCATGAACAAAATATGAATTATCGGCTCCGTAAAGCTAACGCAATTGAGCCTCTTTACTTGTTAAAAAAAATCCACAAACTGTCAGGTACGGGGAGTTGGCATACCTACTCTTCTCATCCGATTCGCTTCAATCGGGTGCCCTGATGGTCCCACTTATATCCCGATTATATTTCAAAGATAGCAATTTGAGTGATCGAAGCTCGGTTTGATGATTTCTGAAATAGATGAAATATGTGAGCATAATACCACTGAACAAAAAATAAATAAACTCATGTTATGAACCGTATTAGATTTTTGAAGGAAGGACTGCTTTCTTTGAATTGAAATACGACTCTTCTACGTTAAAGTAATTAGTCAGTCTCTCTCAAATATAGAAATCCAATCCTAAATAGTCAGTCGGCCATCCAAAGAGTGTAGCATCTACAAATATTTGTCATAGGCAGATAGGCATCGACAAACATCTATGGTATCTGTCAGCTGTCCAGCTGCCTGGCGCCAAATATTTGGTTGGACAAACAGTGTACACAAGCTTTAGAGAAGCAAGGGGTGTTCATAAACCATGTAGGCTTTTCTGGGGGAAGGGTGGCGTTGACCAAAGTCTACGCTCCATTCTAAATTCCAAAAAAAATGTATGGAGAAAAGCCTACGGGGGCGGGGGGGTTGAGGTTTTCAAAAATGAGACGTGGTTTATGATTAGGCCCTTATGACATCTATTCAAAAACCTTGTGATGCTTTAAAATGAAAAGCGCGCATTTCAACAATTTCCTATCAATAAACGATTCCCTCACACGGACATCAACTGCAAGCACTAATCCATTTTCATCTCGCCCCACAGCCGCCAGCGTTGCATACGTGCAGACCGCCATCGAGCACATCTTCCCGTTGGTGTACGAATTCCGCAAGAAGCGTACACCGCAGGACAAGATAGAATTGCTGAAGCAGCCCACGTTCGATCCGGAACAGTTGATCGAAGAAGAATGTGATATCGACGAGTCGACCACGACGATCCCGGCAACGGGGGGCAACGGAGAAGGTGCCAGCGTCGAAATTATCGACGATGACGACGACGACGACGAGGACGAAGACGACGACGCGTTCGACGACGACGAAGACGTCCGTAGTAGCAGCAACCACACCAAAGCAATACACCAACGAAGGAATCACCGTCGCTCGTGCAAGTCCCGCTACAGCAGCAACGCCCGGAATGGCAACCGGCGGCGTCCAGCCGGTAAGGCGGACAACGATCCCACCGAGGACGCCATGTTCGTGTCGGACGACGACGACGAAGACGTCGTCGAGGAGCTGATCGAGAGTGACGATGAGTAGATCATCCAGATCGTTTTCCTATTTTCATTTCGGCTTTACTCAATTCGTTTACTCAATGCTGTTCGAGGTGCGCGAATCCTGCCCGGCTCAAGTCTCTTCTGGATATAGAGATCTTACAATATCAACGCTTACTGCTTGTTACAAAACATTTTGTTTTTCTATTGTTTTCTAATAGAAAAGCTGTGGTTTCACGCGAGAAACCGATCACAGATTAACAAACATACAGTCACACACACTCTGAGAACAGTAGATTGTAAACATTGAGCAATTGAGCAAGCCTCTCCCTTGAAACATTTACCTTAACTACAACAAATCCTGTGAATAGTAATGTTTATGTATGAATAGGCATGAAGGAATCAGAAATAATTCAGTTTCGTGAATGTTTCGAGCCAAAATAGGGTAGCCTTATTTTAGTGATGTTAGAAATTTGTCAAGTCGATTCTCCTAAAGTCAAAGTGCTGAAATGAGGGTTGAGATTAGCCGAGGCCCACGTTGCATACTCTCCGTTTCTCGACGTTTTGTTCTTCTAGAGGTGAGCGAGGATCCTCATTCGCGCCAAAGCGTTGAGATATTTAGGTACGGTTTTGTTGCTTTTTTTTAAATCCATTGTGACATTGACGGGATGGTTGTTTTGATAATTATCAACCGGTTGAGTAACAAAATACAAATAGTATGAAATAAAAAGGGTTCCTGCAAGTGAAAACACAGAAAAGGTGCGTTCCTATAATCTAACAATCACCGAAGAACGCCGTCATAAACACGTACACACACATCCACAATGGGCATTAATCACTATTCTATTGTTGATATTGGTCTCCGTTCAGATTCGGATTGGGGTGGTCCGAAGAACTGAACAAGCAAACACAAAATGAAACGATTGATATTTCCACCTCCACCGCCACCACCACCAACAACAACAACAACAACAAATTTTCATTCTAATGTAGATATTGTATTTATTTTAGGACAAGTTACAAGAACTCATACCTACACGTGCGAGAAAGAGCGAAAGAGAGAGAGAGTGAGGCGAGCGAGACACGAGCGTGATCAAGAATTTCATTGCTTTGAACTGTCTCCCCCCTCCCATTATTGTCACTGCAAGTTTGGATTTTCCTTTCGGTTTCAGTTTTGTTAATCTAATCTGTTTTTCTTTATGATTATTTTATGTTTAAAAAAAATTGTTACAAAAAGATTACGTTGCAATCAGAAAAAAAATATCTATTTCATCGTGTGAGCAAAACTCATGTAAAATTTTAAGTTTTGAGGTTTTTGTTTTGTCCTGGATAAAATTTCAGCAGCACTTTGTTACAGCCGAGTACCTTGTTTTGGTTAACTATTAGAGGAAGAGGAAGAAAGAGAAGGAAAATCACTCGAATATTATTAGCTATGTACTTTTAGAGTGTGTTGAGCAAGAGGAGGGAAATGTGTCGTCGCTGGGGTGTAGGATTTGTCTAGTGTTATTCGATTTGGCGTTGTTGGTGTAGAGTTTGAGTTTTTTCGGGATTAGAACGTTCGAAAGAGATTTTATCCGGTTTAATCCGGCAAAAGGCGAGTAGTTTCATTAACATGGCTGACCCACAGTTGATACGATGCGAATGCGTTTGCAACAGTTTCGCCATAGGTTTTCTGTCAAATTTAAGTCATTTCCGGTTGTTACATGTTATACAGATTCAGTCGAGGCTATTGATCCCGCTAAACCTCGCAATTAATAATGCGAAAGAATCTAGAACACTTCCGATAAACTGTCGTTTCAGGAGGCTAGAAAATCAAAAATATGGAAGAACAGTATCATCGCAATTGGGCCTATCAACCATGTCTAAAAGTCTACCACATTGAAGTTGATGTCCTTGCTGGGTGACACTCCAGCGTAACAATTAAGGTATTTGAATCTGATGTCTCTACTAGGGAACTCACGACAGCATTTAGAAGATTGTTTTAACGAAATTTGCCTAAGGAATCGTTTGTGAAGTAGGGGTTTTCGATACCTTTTCAACATCTTGGGAACGGAAACAGTTTCAGGCTGCATTCCGAGATTTTCTAGAAGAATTCACACTTCAGTTAGTCAATCAAAAGTTCAGTGTTCAAACTCGAGTATAACAAGAATCACTCCAAGGTTGAAACATTGTGTAAGGATGAGAAGCCGTGGAACCAGAGTAGCCAATTACTAAGTCCGTCGACGATAATCGCCTCCAGCGAAGGATATCAGGACAAGCTTGTACTTGGCTTAGGCTCTGCAGAGCCCTGCCTGTCGCTCAAATTATCCTTTGGGGGGCACTTCCACAGTTCCTAATTGATGGCATTCTTTGTCATTCCGAAGCATCCAATCGTATAATGTGTAGAAAGCACAATGATGCGCTTATCCTTCAAGGCTGAGCTTCAGGTCGAATTCACCACCTTAAAAGACTTTCTGTATCGTGAATCGGAACCATCACTAGTGAGCATGAATGGACAATGACGACTCACATTGCCTCGGTAGAGGAAGGCAGCATATGAAGATGTACACGAAGACCACGAGTAAACAGTTACATTGGTTTAAGCACGGCGATGTCTACAAGTTTTGAAGTCTAATCTGACAACAACTCCCGTCATGATCGAAGAAGGTCCCGAAGGATAAACCCGTTGAATCTCCAGGGATTGTTCCCGTGTAAGCAGAGAAAAGGTTAGATCTTGTGTGGATTCGCCTGAAGCACAAAAACCACTTCGACGTTTTTGCGTCGATATTGTTTAACCTCAAAATTCGAGTAGAAAGTTAATACAGGTTTTCAACAGATTGAGCACTTCACTTGATAACCCGACCTAGACAGAGGATTCTTCACGACGGAAGAGATCATTATGAAAGAAAATTGCCGTGTTCTGAACAGTAAGACATTACAGCGGCCTATTACTATGAAGCACCTTAAGGTGAAACTGGAAGGAGTCCTTTTTCAATATGATTAATAGGTTTGGTTAACTATCACTTCACGATTTTTGCGACAAAACATCACAAACAACGCTCAAATTGCTAACCAATTGATGCTCCAGTGGAGCAAACGATTCTTGAAAATTTCACGCCTGATATCCAAATAGTATTCGAGGTTTGTGCTCAGAAAATTTCGAAGTGATAGGGACTTAATCTCGCATGTCCTTAACGACTTTCCTTTAGCAATGTTTAACCTCTGAATTCAAGTAGAAAGTTAAAACGGATTTTCGAAAAGAGATGAAAATGCGACTAACCGGCTTAGCCTAGTGGCTGCCAACAGAGGGTTATTGGCTTGCGGATTACGAAAGCCCATGGATCTATTGCTCCGCAAGCCCGTTTTGAGTCGACACCGCAGGACAATTGATTATGAAGTCCTGCTTTGCATCTTATATTGCCTAGTTGGTAAAGGTACCCATGTAGCACACTACGATCTTTATTAGTTGTAGTGACTTGATTATGACTTAGCAAGTCATATTTATGATATCTGAACCGAATGGCAACAGGTGTGCTACTAGGGTACGGCACTATCAATCTGGAGACAGTGGATTCGGTTCCCGGTCCGGTCGTGAAGATCGTACATTGATATTGGACATTGAGAGCCCTTATTCAGAAACTATAACTGCAACTAGAACACTGAGTGGAGAGCCGAAGTCACGCTCGCTTCAGAAGTGTAAAAATCATGGATAAAGAAGGAGCTTTACATTAGCATGCTTAGTGATCTTGGTGAGCTTCGACAGGAAACTGATATCAAAAAAGAGGAGCTAAGATGGGGACATATCGGCAGAGTGGGTTACGAGTGAGCTCAGAAGATTCCTTCGCACTTACGATGTGACAGTTAGGTTCTTTAGGGGTCTCGATAAAAAATGTACATCTCTCGAGTAATTTATGATTACGGCCCAAAAGCTCATTGTAAGCAAAGACTTTCAACGTTGATCTCTCGCGAATAACAAGACTCCTACGATATCCAAGTACACCAAATGATGGAGCAAAAGTTCCTCTACAAGATGCTGCACTCGTCAGCAGTGTTTTGAGATACATGAGAAATCTTAGTTCAAACTCAGTGTTAACAATTAGCTTAAGACCCTAATCGCAAGGAGCCTGGATAACTGTATTATTGACTGGATAATGGCGATGCTAAAAGACCGAGAAATTTCTGCTGACCTTGGATGTGCGTAACTAATTATTAGATCGATTAAAAGCTGCCCTCAAGGAGGAGTCCTATCGTCCTTATTGTGGGCCTTAGTAGTAGACGAACTCCTTGAAAGACTAGCAGAGCTAGGGTATGCGGTGATTGGTTTTGCTGACGACTTAGCTATAATAGTTCGTATGTTAGTTTGACGACACGATATCTAGTTGGCTACAAACTGCTCTCAACATAAATGTAAAATGGTGTAGAATAGAAAGCTTTAATGTAAACCGCTCTAAAACTGTAAGAGTACTATTTACCAAAAAGAGAAAGCTAAGTTTAAAACAGCCTACTCTCACTGAAGTTCAATTTCAGTTTGCGGAAGAAGTTAAATACCTTGGTCTTAATTTGAATAAAAGACGGAATTGGAACTCCTGAATCTTGACAAAGTTATCACTAAGCGTACAAATGCTCTATGGGTATGTATGTAGTAAAACAGTGGGTAAACCATGGGGACTTCGACCAAAAACTGCCCATTGGATTTATTCTGCAAAGGTTCGTCCGAAAATTACATATGCTTCGCTTATGTAGTGGCCTAAATTTAATGAGGTAACCACCCAAGTGAAGCTAGGTAAACTACAGAGACTTGCCTGTGTATCAATAACTGAGGTAATGAAAAGTACGCTCTCTGTTGCTTTGGATGCCCTTCTTTACATGTTCCCTTTACACCAATTTGTAAAGCAGCAGGCAGCGAAAAGTTCCCTGCAGTTCAAACGATACAACAAGATTTTAGATGGTGATCTGATAGGATATTTAAAGATCCTTAAAAATTACAAGATGTTAAAACAATAGAAGATTGGATGTCAACGAAGTCAAACTGCGACGTTCCCTTCAAAGTGGTAAAATCAAGCCGCTATGTATGAGAGTCTGGTGGGCCTAGTTTGCGTCCAGATTCGATTGTTTTTGAATGGAAGAAAATACTGGAGCCGGGGTTTATGGCCCTGGAACCAGGAAAGCTATACCAATGGGACATAGTCCAACGGTATTACAAGCAGAAATTCATGCCATTACTGAATGTGTGAATATTTGTTTAACGAGGAAATACAGATTTGTAAAGATCTGCATTTTTTCCGATAGTCAAGTTTCAGGCATCTGGGGACCACGCCGGATGTTACTGAAAATCTGGACGAGGCATAATCTGAAATCTTCACAGACATAGTTCTACCAGTCATACCTGGTTCAACCAGCGGAGCCAGTTCAACAATTGATCGTGAACCACCATTTTGTCGTATTAGGAAATTGCAATCTGATGGTTCATTTTATCAAAGACCGCAGAGCGATCCGTGTATATGGCACCTACTTGATGACCGTTCGTTCCATTTCACGGATGATGAACGATGTAAATACGGTAAGGATGGTCGTCGTTGAACGCTTGGGCATAAAACCGTGTTGGTCAGAAGACATAGTCTGTAAATAGTCATGGATCAGCCTTTGGAGAACAATTAGTTCGAATAGCTTGGATACAGCACTTAGTTCAGCAATTCCACGATTGTTGGCGACGGATCGTTTGCATCCCTTTTTGTGTATTGGGAAAACAAACGACTTTTTCCAGCATTCGGGAAACACATCGGGAAGTTAATGACAAATTGAGTGTGTTAAGGCAACGCTTCAGGTTGACCTTATATCTCTATTTCGAGTAAGCCAAATCTCACCCCCGAACAAGTCACAAAAATTAACCAAAAGGTGTTTAAATGACTTCGACGAGAGACGGACAAGCTTAAGGCTGAACATCTTGATGGTAAAACAGAAAAAGCAGATAGTGCTTTGATCCAACACTGAACCTAGACAAAAGAAAGCATTCGGAAATAGGATGATTGTTTTATGGTTAGATTCGTATAACGGTCATCCATGTTTCGTATGACAATCAACCAAATACAATACGATGTTTGTTTCAATACTGTGTAGAGAATTAGCGATTTATAGATAATTTGAAACAAATCTATGGTTTAATTTTATTTCTCATAATTCTTTCTCAAGCGTTGAGCAAAGATGGCAACGGGAACAGGTTTTGATCCTTTATTCGTGATGGTACCAGTTCTAATAGCGATTGATAGGTTCCTACCGAATGATGTAAAATGGAATGTTTGTCATCCTCATTTCAAATTATTCTCGTTATAGGGCTTTTCCAATGCAATACGCATTCGATTTTAGGATGACATTTTTTCATACAGCATGCATTCGAATTTGAACGGGAGGTCAATTCACTTCGCGTATTACTAGTTGGTCAACATTAGAAGGATGATCATTTGGTTTCTAGAAAATCGTCTTCCGCCTGCATTTATCATTCGAAAATGCGATTTTAATTTTCGATATCAACCGACGCACAGTGGGAAAAATGGGACCCAAAATCACAACTAATTTATCCAGCGGCCTTTAATTAGTTGTGATGTTGCGTCCCATTTTTTCCCACTGTGCGACGGAGGATTCATTGGACAAAAGGAGGATGTTTGAGTTCAGTGTAAAAGCAGGTCTGTTATAATCCAATGAGAGACAGCGACAAGTTGGATGTACGCTTTCCAGAAACACTGAATCGATGTCTTCTTTGCCCTGCGATAACTCTCCATCAGTAACAGGATCGCTGTGTTATTTCTCAGAGAGGATCCATTCGTATGGAATGAGGTCATTTCCGTTGCAAATTCGTATCAGGATGGCGATAAAATGCCTCTGGCATCCATCCGAGAGGTTCAATTTTCCATTACTCTGGCACCCAAATTGGGATGAATCTCGCCGATAACTTGAGTAATGTTGACTTTGAGGGCATCAGCTGAAGCTGGTAGGATTAGGCTTGTAATTAATGCGTTGAAAACAAAATACATGAAGGGAAGAGGCTCACGAGAAGACAATGTTAGCCTCCCACCACGAGTTAAGATCGACGGTGATGAAATCGAGATAGTAGACGAATTCGTGCATCTGGGTTCGTTGATGACCGCCGATAAAGACACCAGCATAGAGATACAAAGGCACATTGTGACTGGCAATCGTGCCTACTTTGAACTCCGAAGGACGCTAAGATTGAACGAAGTTCGCTGAACTACAAAGTTGACCATCTACGAGATATTAATCAGAGGGGTAGTTCTTTACGGCCACGAACATGGACATTGCTAGTGGATGACAAACGCGCCCTTGGTATCTTTGAACGGAATGTGCTGCGTACGATCTACGGTAGAGTGCAGATGGAAGATGGAACGTGGAGAAGGCAAATGAACCACGAATTGCATCGGTGGCTGGGAGATTCTCCCATCTTACACATCGCAAAAATCGCTCGACTACGATGGGCTGGGCATGTTGTTAGAATGTCGGACGACAGCCCTCCTAAAATGGTTCTCAAAAACGAACCGACGGGTACAAGAAAAAGAGGCGCGCAACGAACAAGGTGCACCGATCAAGTAGTAGGCGACCTGCGGACTCTCCGCTGACAGCTAGGCTGGCGAGTCACAGCCATGAACCGATTACAGTGGAGACAAATTCTGTGTACAGCAGAGGCCACACCGGCCTTGGTCTGATTCAAACAAGCAAGAGAGCATCAGTGGTTTGCGGCTTATTGGCGTAGACCTGCGACTTAACATAATCAAACATGAAAAAGTCCAGCAGGGTAAGTCACACGATCTTGGTGGCCAGTTGACATCGCCTCCACGCGACACAACCATGCCCGGAATCGCTCATGCAGAATATCGTTTGTTTTGGGCGTTGGGTGGCACGTTGAACCGTCCTGTTGGAACTACATATCCAGGGTTATCCTGCGTGGCGCGTGGGGTGAAACGACTCGCTATCACATACGAGGTGACAATGTCGCCTCGGATGAGGTGACTCTCCACTTAATTTGCACGGAGAGTCACCTCACCCGATGATCGTTCACATCCAAATCGTCCAGTTTTGTAGGCCAGAAGAAGTCAGTAATCGTCGACCTGTAGTCCGTAGACGACGATGGCCTCGTCAGCGTCGTTTTCGAAGAAGTACGGACCGATGACGTCTCCTGCCCAAAATGCACACCAAACAGTGACTTTCTGGGGATGCATTGCCACTTGGTGGATTGACGTGTGGATTGACCTTGTCCCAAATTCGACAATTCTGCTTGTTTACATACCCGTTCATCCAGAAACGGGCTTCATCGCTGAAGAAGGTTTTCCGGACAAAATCTGCTCCAAACCCCAATCTGTGAACACATGGCGCTGTCTATGATATTTAAGCTCGAGCTCCTGGGTCAATTGGATCTTGAATGGGTGCAGTCATAAGTGCGTCCAAACTTGGGACTGCACCCATGCAAGATCCAATTGACCCAGGAGCTCGAGCTTAACGATCATAGACAGATCTTAGAGTTTGCCTAGGTGAAGTTTGCGAGAGACCGAGTTCTTATGCACGGTGCGGAATCGACTGCCGCGAATTCTCCTGCACACTTTTGCGTACACCGGTGATATAATCGGTAGATCCTGCGCTCCGCTGACCTACGGATGGTGGTTGAGCTTTCACCGAACCAGTTTCCTTGAATTTCTTCACCACATTGCGAATAATCATCTCGGTAGGACGATTATTGCAACCTTAAAGTGGGCAAAGCGCTCGGAACGTTGCTTGCAAAGAACGCTTCTTTTGATAAAGCGATTTTATTATTTGCCCGTGTTGTTGGACGCGATAACTCTCCGTGGTAATTTGGCAAGACTCACTGAATAAATGAAAGCTAAGTTGACACTTGTAACTTCAACAATATGGCCGCAATCAACTGTCAAAATTAGGAAATTTATGAGGAACGATCCTTCGGGGCATCGAATAGCGTAGTCGGTAAGCCCATGGTCAATCGAGCCGGAGGCGGCGGGTTCGATTCACGGCCGGTCTAGGAATTTTTCGGGTTGGTAAATTTCTCGACTTCAGAGAAATAGAGTATAATTGTGCCTGCCACGCAATATACAAATACATACATTGGTATTAGCCAAGAAAGCTCCCAATTAATGACTGTAGAAGTGCAACTTGAACACTAAGTTGAGAAGCGGGCAGAGTGGAGAGTTACCTCACTCGATTCGACGTCTTGCCTCATCTCATGCGACTTGCAGAATAGACATGAGTTAGCTCCCATCTGGATATTTATGGGAGCATCCGGATTAGAACAGGTAAATGATGAAGTGGGCCCAGAAGGTGGGTGTTCACTTCTGCTTCAACCTGAAGCTCCTACCGACCGCCCTGGATTGAAAAAAAAATTCTATCTAGCAGATTTCCAAGCTATAAAAAGATGATAACGCTTAAAAATCATCTACAGGGTGCGGCAGAAAATAATGCGAAAATTTGTTCTATTTCTTTTAAATCCCGTTTTCAACTATTTCAAGCAACAATATCAACATTTTCGAGTCCAGTTATCTTTAAAAAATCCTTTTAAACAAATTTATTCAATGTGTCCACCATTTTTATTAATAACATCCTCGAGCCGACGCCGGAAGCCAGAGCATCCCTTTCGGACGTAATCCTCCGACATTGGTTGACTTCAGGGTTTTCACACTAGGGTGTGATGTTTTGCAGGCTCGTGCTTCAACATATGCCCTAATCGAATAATCCAACGGATTAAGATCTGGATTGCTTGGGGGCCACAAATCCTTCGGCCGAAACTTCATGTTATCGTTTAACCATTGTTGGGTTCGATTGGACGTGTGACACGGCGCTCCATCCTGCTGTAGGACAACGTTTTGGGCCTCGGAGAAGTTGGCCTTCACCCAGAGAAGCACTTCCCAACAAACATCGGTATCGAATAACCGCTTGTTCAAATAAATTTGAAGAAGTTTTTAAGTTTTCTAGAAGAAAAACCTGAACAACTTCTCCAAATTTGTTTGAACAAACAGTTATTCAACATTGATGTTTGTTGGGTTGGTCCTTTAAAATACCGATATACACTTCGGTATTGATTTTAACTCCAGCATCAATGAAAACAGGCGGCATTTTCAAACCGTTGGACGCCACCAAGCCAAACAGCATGACACCAGCCGGATGTTTGGTTTGAAATTTAAATTTCACTTTTTCCGGAACGTCCTCCATTTTCTGCGGTGAAACGAACCGGTTCGTGCGGCTGATGGCCACAGCATCGATGCTGAAAAGCTTTTCGTCGGAGAACAGGATTATCATTTTTTCCTTCTTCAACAAGGAAAGCAATCTCTTGGAACGAGTCACTCGTAGTTCCTTGACCCGGTCCGTAATCAAGTGGCGGTTCACTCTGGCTCTGGAAGATGCATGCAGGTCTTCTTTGATGATTCTCCGCATGGATTTCTCCGAAATATTGGCTTCCTTTGCAAGTTTTCTTATGGAACGCACCGGGTTGCGAGCAATTTTTACACGGACCGATTTGATCACGTTCAGCGTGCGTGCAATGCGCGGACATCCGTTTACCGGCTTCCGCTGCTTAGGACCTTCCTGCAGGGACTTTTTTATGCGGTAAACTGGTGCCAAATAGCACCCTACCACCTTGGCAATCTCTTTGGGCTTCTTCTGGGCGAGCAAAAAACTGGTGATCACTTCTTTCACGAACATTTTGACGAATTTGCAATAAAACAAATAGAATGTTTGGATGCAGCACTTGAAAGTAAACATAAACAAATACACTTTCGACATAAATCAGTCACTAGCTACACGAATTAACCCAATACTCAAGTTTGAACATTTTCGCATTATTTTCTGCCGCACCCTGTATAACTAACCGAGAATTGACATGCCACCGAGAGAACTATCATATCATTTTACTAACCCCAAAGAATGATTCAGGTTGTAAAAAACTACCGTCTGTAGACCATGATTTAGACATACAGAATGCTATAAAAAAATGATAAAACTTCCAACGCTACTTTTGCAACAAGGAATTCTCAAAAGTAGCATTGAAAGTTTTATCAAGCTCGTTCCGTGTCGAAATTTTCGAAACTCCACCCCAACAGAACGTCCCGATCCATGTTATGTGTTCATTTCAGTTCCTACCTTAAATTATAATCATCTAACTAAAATTCAACCTGGATTCGTACTGATTCTCCAAGAACGCCGGCCGACACATTTCACTCAACGACCATATCGCATCGATCGTTATCAATTACATATCCTCTCCTCGGATGGAATCTGCTGGGAGGATTCGGAAACGTATAGTATCATTTGAACGAAATATATCTGACAAGCGAACCAAGTCAATATCATAAAACTCCTTATCAAAGCGAGTGCAACAACCATCATCACCATCCCCGAGCTGGGAAGTACATTTCTCCTGGTATTGCAAATCGTCAATTGCTTATACCACTTTTCTATCGTTTATTGCGACAGGTTAATATTGCTTTTTACTTTTCAATTCTTCTTTGCTTTGTTCCGCGGTTGCTGGAAAAAAAGCCGAAGAAGTGACGCACTCTTCAAATCACAACAACACTACACAAAACAAGAGAAACAATCAAAAGATTGCAATTCAAAACCGAATGGAGCAAAGGAATTTGAAAAAAAAGGGAAAAACTAAAGTGCTTTTTTGTAAATTATAAAATTAACGTACATACTATAAAGCAACTCGTAATAAGGATGAAATCTGACAATTAGTATTTGGAAGATTTATGTAGAAATAGTCGTTCTGTAAACGATGTAAAAAAAATATTATAGGAACGATAAGCAACATAATAACAAGCCTTCCCTTCTATCACAGACACACACATACACATGCATAAACCCAACTCATACTGAGACAAAAACAAACATACTCGTGATTCCGTAGAGAAACAAGTAAGACGAATACCAATTCGACAAACAAACCAAAACCCAAATTTCCCCTTCCTTCTTCTCGTTCGCATACGAACGCCTCCTCGATTGTGTCCAATATTTTCTAGCAGTGCTAAATACAATAAAACTAAGAAAAAGAAAATAACAATACACATGATGTTTAAGCAACAGCCTGCAACAACAACAGCAACACGTAAGCATACAACAAGTGGTAGTGTTAAACGAAATAATCGTTCAGAAAAGAAGAAACTCTAAATGAAAAAAAAACAACACAAGAAAAACGCGAGAGAGAGAAAAGAAAATCATAAGAGTGTAAGTGACAAACCAAAGACTTATAAGTAATTTATAGTAAAAAAAATAAAACAAAAGAAAGCAAAACAAAAAACTAAACATTGTGAAAAAATGCAAACAAACAAACAAACAAACCTATTAGCGACAGAGGATCAAATACACTATGAAATAATAATCAATTAAATTGTACTGCAAAACCGAAAGAAACAAAAAATCACTATAGCTATTAAGTAAACAAAAAAAAAAGGTATCATTTAGAGAGAACCCACTATCCTCCGTTCCTCGCACCTCTTATCTCCCCGCGCCTACTGACATCAATCGAAATCTCAAACTAAATTCGACGGCTTTACTCTCGGTTGTCGTACCCCCCAGACTCACCCACAAACCTCTTTCGGTCTTTGCCATCTTCGTCGTCGGCGTCGTCTCCCTCCACGCTCTCCGCAGCGAATGAAAGAAGAAGGGCACACACGGCAACCACACCGGAAAGTGATAGATATTGTTATTCTGAATAATATTTATTAACAAAATAATTAAAAAACAAAAAGAACGAAAACAATAAAACAAACAAACGGAATAAATTAGAAAACAAGTCGCCACTTGAATGCCAAAAGTGCGTGTGTGTGCGTCTTTAACGAATTGTCTTTTTCAAAGTGCCCATATCACTTTCCCTGGTCCGTGTATGTGCGTGATTCCCAGAGTCCATTTCGCAAAGGCACACGCGCCCTGTTGCGTCGACTGATCTTCTTTCCGCCTCCATGCCCCCGCCCCCTCCCCCACTCTTTCCCCTATAATAAAAACGGTAACCCATCAGTGAACGCCACGCGTGAAATAGTCTTGAGCTCTAATTTTTAAGAGACGGAGCTAACAAAAAATCCCTTGAAAAGAAACAGAAAATCAATATTAAACGAATAAGAATGGGAGCAACATACACACGCATGTATTTGTACAGCAAAGCAAAATAAGGAAAATAAAATGGTAGGGTTCTGGTGTGTGGAACGTAGGCCACGCCTCCAAAGGGCGCCGGATGTGTCTTCGTAAGGCAATTTGAATTAGGTTGGAACATGGTCGTGATTGAAGGAATTCGGTGTCTTTGTTCAAGCTTTTTTTTTTAAATAATATTTCTTTCATGTTGTAAGAAGGAAGAGAGCAATCAGGAGAAGGAAATGGAGCAAGGTTAATGAGTAAGAAACAATTGAACACACACACACACTGTAAACAGAACACACGTAAGGGATAAAGAAAAACATAAGCAAAGAAAGCAAAAGATTAACAAATTTTGTTGTAAGTAGGAAAAAAAACTAATAATTTTATATATTGTGTTTGTAGTAGGAGAACATAAACTAAATGAAATGCCTAAGACTAGAAGAGAGGAAAAAAAATAAAAGAATAACACTGAAATTTAATGGAGCGAGAAAAAATGACGGAAAATGAAAAAAAAAAAATACATCAAGCAAGTGGTATAGAGAAAAATAAATATTGATAAATCATCGATGGATCAATAAATCATTTAAAAGTATCAAATCAATATTTGCTCGAAAAGATTTTCCGATGACATTCCTTGGTCCGCATTGAGTCGTCAGCTCAAGCAGTTCGCTGTCACCAATGTTGAAATCCCTAAGCGACGGTCGCAGTAGGCCTGGTATTTTGGTAACCAATAATAAGTGGTAAGCAGTGTTATTGAATTTTCTTCAATTTTCTTGAAATGATCGGAGTATTTAAAAACATCCTATTGAAAAGATAACCCCCCCCCCCCCCCCCTCGCTCTTTACCACGTCAAAGGACTTTGTTGCACTCAGGACCGAACTTGCAGCCATCCAAATTAATCCGCTATACAAACTGTACAGTAAGGGCACAAAAGTTATGTGCTAGACGGAGGTTGACTACCGTGCTGCTTGTCGCTGAACAAAACGAGTTCTACACTCACGAAGCAACCGATAGCAAGCCGCTGAAGGTTATTCTGCGCGGCCTTCCGGAATTCACTCCAGAGGCAATTATCAAAGAGCTGCAAGTGTTGGCACTGAAACCTAAGAAAGTGTTACCCATCTGGCACCAACAACAAGGCAATCATCGGGACCAACTCTGTCTGATCCATCTTGAGAAGGCTTCCGTCACGATGACGAACTTGATGAAAATGCCGGCCCTCTTCAACATTATCGTTGAGTGGGAACGGTATCGCCCGAAGCGTACGACTTGACGCAGTGTAGAAACTGCCTTCCGTTTGTGGTAAATGGGCTGGAGCGCACGCCATCCGGGATTGTGCCCTAATGAACAAAGGTGATCACCACGAGTGCAGCAATCGAGCATGCACCAAACGTGCGAAACTTTTGGCGATCCGCAAGCAGGCATCCACCAAGTCTCGGCTTGGTCAACGCCATCCGTTGGCTCCGATGAAAGATTCTTAATTGGAATGCTTGTTCCTTCCGGAACAAAACAATTGAGCTCGGTGACTTCTTCTTAGCATGTCAGTCCTAGGTAACCGGATTGTGCGACTTGACCGTTGCGGCGCTGATGGAGAAGGATCGCGATCACTCCACGCAACAACATCAACTGCCACCTGCTTCCGAGCTTCCAACTACAGTTTATCGAAGCCATCAGGGGGTGAAGTATAATCTGCCGTCGGCCGTATCACCATCATCGCGGCCTATTGTCCCAAGCAAGCCAGCTCCGCTAACGGGCACCATCCTACAGAAAAACATGGAAGAGGGCCAAGCACCGTCCTGGATCCGGGTACTACGACCAGGTTGAACGGGTCCCGGTTGAACGATTGACATCTTCCTCACCAACATGGGGACAACATCGCTCAGCCGGTCGTGCACCAGGAACTCAGCTCAGACTATTATTCAGTGGTGGCTGAACTTGTCTCCTTGGTCATCCGCCATCGGATCAACAGGCGGAACTACAATTGCGCCAGATGGCACACTCTCGCTTCACTTTACTCAATTTTTGTGTACAATTGTATGCTATCTCTTTTTCTCTCACGGAGATGTTACTCAATTTTCGTAAAAAGTAGATCTACTCAAAAATTGAGTTTATCCGCTTTTTAACGAAAATTGAGTAACATTTCCGCGAGAGAAAAAGAGATAGCATACAATTGTACACAAAAATTGAGTAAAGTGAAGCGGGAATGCAGCGAATCGGTTGATGACATCGATCGGCAACTGCACACTGACAAAAATCTTACATCTTACAGTAAAAACTATCATTTTACCCGACTATGCCTATTTTCAAAACTACCATGAGATTTCAATCAAATTTACTACGTTTATGGTACATTCTTTAACATTTGCGGTATATTTGACAGACTTCATGTTGATTTCAACCCCACCATGGTTGAAACAGATTGATGATCGCTGTTCCAATTTTGGCGTTGTCGTCATTCTCTATTACAGACACTAAGTAAAGGGTGTATGGAATCAAATTGCAGCATTTTCAAATGAAAGTTACTATTTTTCCATTGGTTATTTTCTATTGAAGTTTTGGTTGAAATTTGTTCAATGTGTATTGTTAGCATAGATCATTGCAAGGAATGTATTAACCTCACTTTTTTGACAGTTCATGGAGCTTGATTACAAGGTGTTAGAATTTGAATTGCTCAATCGAAATTTTTCATTGGCCTTTTCCGAATTCTGTACGATTAGATTCAGGAAATGATGTAAAAATAAGCACTGGTGTCTGTTTTCCGGCAATTTCACTTCAATCGTAATAAATTCTGAGCACAAAATCTTACACTGATCTTACGGAAAATATTCTCAGTCCACGTAAACAAGCTCCCTGAACTATCAAAACTTCACTGATGACGCCATCGTGCAATCAAGCAAAACAATGCATTAGGTCCTAAGTAACAAAGAGAGACTCTCTTTGTCGACTTACTCTTTGGTTTCCTACGGCTATGGAAAAACTTGTTTAACTATTTTCAACATACAAAACGATAGTATGAAGTGTGATTTCATGGAAATTATCTGACAGTGGGTTTCTATTTCCCGATGCCAATCATTCTGTCATGCATTCCAATGCTTCGTTCCTTCTGGACAATTACAGCTCAGCCACTCTCTCCCAAATCAATCATGTCACCAACCAGAACACACGCAGCTTGGACCTCTGTTTCGTGAGCGCCCAAGACACCGCTCCACTCTTATGCGAAGCTCCCTCTCCTCTAGTGAAACTAACTCTTCATCATCCGCCTTTACTGGTCACGTTACGCTCAAAGCTGGAACATGACTTCGAAATCTCACCTGACACAGTTTCCTACGATTTTGTTCGTGCCAATCATCGTAATATCGCCGAGCTACTCTCGCTTTTCGATTGGGATAACATTTTGGATACAGTCAATGTTGAGTCAGCCGCTCAAACATTTTCCAACGTTCTGGCATATGTCATAGACAGACACGTTCCAAAAAAATCCATCGTCATACGACTCGTCCACCTTAGCAAACGAGCGAACTTCGTCGCTTGAAATCTGGCAAGAGAGCTGCCCTAAGAAAATTCACAAAGCACCGGACACTAATTTTAAGTCGTCACTATGTAAGCATGAATCACGAATACAAACGAGTCGCGAAACGTTGCTTTCTTCAATATCGGCGTGGAATACAGAGAAAGCTCAAGTCACGTCCTAAACAATTCTGGAAATTTGTAAACGAACAACGCCACGAAGTAGGCCTTCCGTCGTCTATGTCGCTCCACGGCAACAAGGCTTCCACCCTGCAGGGTATTTGCCAGCTATTTTCCGAGAAATTTTCTAGCGTTTTCACCGAAGAGATGTTGAGCGATGACCACATTAGACTTGCGGCCAGCTATGTTCCCCCTGCCGGTCAAACCTTGAGCCAAGTCGACATCGATGCAGAGATGATAATCAAGGCCTGCTCAAAACTCAAATTATCTCATAATCCCGGGCCGGATGGAATTCCTTCGTCCTTTCTCAAACTACACTTGATAGTTTGTTGCCCCGCTGCTGCACGTTTTTCGACTATCTGCGGCTGTCGGTATTTTTCCTCGCTGTTGGAAATTTGCGCACATGTTTCCAGTACACAAAAGGGAAGCAAACGGGACGCTGGAAATTATCGCGGCATAACTTCGCTTGGTGCTGTTGCTAAACTGTTTGAGCTTGTAATTATGGAACCGTTGCTCGCTCACTGCAAATCGTATATCAGTACCGACCAGCACGGATTCATGGCTGGTCGCTCCACTGCTACTAACCTGTTGTGCCTTACTTCCTACATTACTGACAGTATGGCGAAACGCGCCCAAACGGATGTCATTTACACCGACTTGTCTGCAGCCTTCGATAAATTGAACCACCGCATAGCTATACATAGATGCCTGCTGCAATGGTTTCAATCGTACCTCACTGACCGTCATCTGGCTGTAGTCATAGGAGATTGTCAGTCTCACATGTTCAAAGCCACGTCTGGTATACCGCAGGGTAGTCACTTGGGACCGTTGATTTTTTGATCTACTTCAACGACGTAAATTTGGCTTTCGAAGGACCTCGACTATCATACGCAGATGACCTAAAACTCTATCTTCGAGTGCACTCACTCGACGACTGTCGCTTTCTTCAACGTCAGCTAAATGCTTTTGCCGACTGGTGCACTTTGAATCGTATGGATGTCAACCCGGCCAAATGCACGGTTATCTCGTTTTCGCACAAGAAACAGACTATTTTATTCAAGTATGTCTTGTTGGGCACCGAAATTGAGCGCGTCAGTCAAGTCAAGGACTTAGGAGTAATTCTGGACACCCAACTCACCTTCAAGCAGCATATCTCGTACGCTATCGGCAAAGCCTCCTGCGTTCTGGGATTCATCTTTCGGATTGCTAAGGACTTCACGGACATCTACTGCCTCAAATCGTTGTACTGCTCCTTGTGTCGTTTCTATATTAGAGTATTGCTCGGTTGTGTGGACTCCTCATTACAACAACGGTGTCGTTAGAGTAGAGGCTGTTCAACGACGGTTTTTGAGATTTGCGCTACGTAAACTACCGTGGACGGATCCCTATCGTTTGCCAAGCTACGAAAGCCGTTGCCGTCTAATTAACCTGGAGTCCCTGTTAGCCCGCAGAGATACAGCCAGGGCTTTGTTCATCGCAGACATCTTGCAAGACCGCATCGACTGTCCTGATCTTCTGGAGCAAATCAATATCAACGTGCAGCCCCGTGCCCTGAGGAATAGTTCAATGCTGCGGTTACCTCCACAACGAACCAATTACAGTATGTTTGGCGCAATTGGCGGTTTACAAAGACTTTTTAATAGGGTTTCCGCGTTGTTTGATTTTAACGTGACTCGCCAGATGCTTCGTCGTAAGTTTAGCCATTTTTTTAAAGACCTGTGTAATTCGCATGGATAGTTTAATTTTTAGTTTGTTTTATGTCATGACTATTAATGTACCGTTCTAGCTTTAAGTAACATCATTGGGATTTGCACATAATCTGTTGATGAATAGAAATAAATAAATTTGGGATCCAGTACGTTGAAAACATCAGCAAATCGTTTAATAGACAAGCTATTAACCAAAGAGAAAGTCGACGAAGAGAATATCTCAATGTTACTTAGGACCTAATGCATTGTTTTGCTTGCAATGATCTATTGTATTAGTTATATTATTAGCTTTGCAATCGTTGCGAGGCCAAGGATGAGTTGCAGCGTTTCGAAAAAAAGCTTGTACACCTCGAAAATCCGGATCTCTCTCATCGTGCCATCATCAGGAAGCTGCACGGCAAATAATGTGTACACATAGGAAGCATGTGTGGTTACAAATAAATATGATTTCTTTAATTGTTATGTTTTGTATTCTCCATGCGTGGAGTAACGATTATAATGTAGAAGGAGATGTTCGCTCATCACCATGAGGCACCAAGAGCGGACAGTAATGTTTGCTAGAATGAAAGATATGAGAGAATGTGTTGAAAGTTCCGTCGGTGTACAGTAGTTTGGAAATAGAATATTTAGAAGTATTACTCGGACCAAGTACGTTACCTTTGCCTAACATCCCATTGCGGGGTAGATCGAGGCACGGACGAATCCGCCACCTCAACAGGCAAAAGTAACGTGTTGGATCGCGCTCATGTACCACTGATAGCTTTGGGATAGTTTCTAGCGGTAGTTTGTATGTACTCTGTTTTGATGCACACATGGGAGAGGAACTCTCTCCTTTTTGGGTTTGTTTTGATTCGCAACGCCTGAGATCACTCAAGTTTTTTCTCGCCATCTCTAACGTAGAGACCTCGGAGAGAAATACAGTGAAGCGTTGTAATACTGGTAAATATTATCATTGCTTTTTTATCCGCGTGGAAATGGTATAATTTACGGAAACTCGTGTTTTAATTCGGTATAACGAACGCTTGACCATCGATCGGAAGAAAAAGTGTGGCTAAAGTAGATTTCCGTATAGTGTGAAGGATCACAAGTGGGTAGAGAAGGCTTTCAAGAAGAACGGTTTCAGTTCGAGATGTGCCGGTAAAACTGCATTTAAGCAAAACCACAGAGAACAGACTTCCAAGCTAGAGTGCCCGCCGTGTGTAAATTTCTGTAACTCCCATTTTATAATTACAGCTTGTTTCCGTTAGTTTTGGTGATTCGTATGTTGATGGCGCCACCTACGCGCCTTGAGATTTGATAGTCTGTCAATTTAAGTTTGGTGAAACCTAGACTAGGCGGCGCTGATTTTCCAACGGTTTGCTTTCAAAAATTTACACAGTAAATTGGGACAAACACATTTATTAATCATATTTATTTTTTAACTTAAATGTTTAATTTATTGTTTAAAAAAAATATTTTTTCACCCTATAGGTTGGTATCGTGTTTAAAAGAAATTTATTTTTCTATCCCAGTTCCATTTACTGAATCGGAAAAGTAAAAAAACGAAAAGAAATTTCTGCAGCAGTATCCACCTGAAAAGAACGAAAAATAAAATCGGAATTTCACCTGTCCTTGTTCCACAGCACCACTTGATTTGCAATAGCAAATAGCAGGTCAAGCCGAAACTTATGGGTTTATTCAACGTATAACTTGATTGGAGACATTAAAATTACTTCTTCACAAAAAAGCTTACACGAAGAATAGTAAATACGACATCGAATGAAACCTAGAGCCCGGAAACTATATGAAACAATTGTGTGTAGACAATCATGGGCTACGAACAGTATGTGAAATTAGATTATAAAACCCTTCCCAAAACACAACACTTCGCTGTACGCAAGGACAGGGATATCCCCGAAACGGTGAAAGCACTTCACTCCGAAGAATTTGGCAGGTAGGTGGTCTATATAAGTAGTAACTAAGCTGGAAACGACATTCAACTTTGCAAAAAGTTGGCTTAGACAAGCTTAATAAAACGTTTGCTGTTCAGAACCACGAAATAAATCAACTAGCTTTCTAAAACTTCCGATGCAAATGGATTTAACTTTTAACAGAGTGAAACTAAATACATCTTTACTGGTTGGTGGTTGACAAAGGAATGAAAAGTTTTATTCTCTAGACTTCATACAATCATAAGGTTGAGATTAATTGTACTTCAACATTCCGCCTCAATTGATTAATCCCAGCATCTCTCGTAGTTTACCAAATTGTGGAGCAGGTAGTCCTTTGGTCATGATGTCCGCTATTTGATCTGCAGTTGGTTGATACTGGAGTTTGATCGTCTTTTCTTGGATGAGGTCTCGCAGGAAAAAGTATTGAATGTCGATGTGCGTCATTCTTCTATGCTTCCTCGGTTCTTCGCAGATAGCAATGCACGGCTGGTTGTCTTCATACACAGTCATCGGTAAGACAACTTCCACATCAAGCAACTTCAAAAGGTTTACTACCCACATCGCCTCACAGCTAGCTTGACAAAGGGCCATGAATTCCGCCTCAGTTGTTGACAACGCCGATGTTTGCTTTCTAGTTGCCCACGAGATCGTTGCTCTGTACAGCTTCACCACGTACCCCGAAACGGATCGCCGGTCGTTTGGATTATTGCCCTAGTCCGCATCAGCATACACAGAAAGGGTTTCCGCCTCGATTGATCGCCGGAATACAAGGGTGTAGTCCACGGTAGCTCTCAGGTACATCAAAATCCTCTTCAGATAAGCCCAATGCTCGTCAGTAGCACAACATTGGAAGCTTGCAAAATAGCTGACTGCCGCGCATATATCAGGTCTGGATGTTATCATCAGGTACATCAAGCACCCAATAAACTCCTTGTATGGCTTCTTCGTCTGCTGCTTCGCATCTTCAGATGAGGGTCCATGGGAATAGCAGAAGGTCGACAATCCGCCATCCCAAAACGTTGCAGAATCTTCGATACGTACTGCTTCTGGTTGATCGTCATAACGCCACTCGCTCTGTTTTGGTTTATGTTCAGTCCAAGAAAGCATCGTACCTCGCCCAGGTCTTTCATCTCAAACTCTCTTGATAGCTTTCCCTTCAAACGCCGGAATTGAATTACCAGCCATCAGGATATCGTCCACATATATTACGAGGTAGATTGTTTTGCTTCCCGATGACCAATGGTAGAGACAGTGGTCGTACTGACTCCGTTTGAATCCAACACTCGTGATGAATGTATGGAACCGCATATTCCAACTCCGTTATGCCTGCTTCAGTCCATAAATTGCTTTGTTGAGCTTGCAGACCAGATCATTTCCCGCCTCAAAGTCTGATGGTTGTTTCATGTAGATTTCTTCGACAAGTGATTCATTAAGAAACGCCATCTTGACGTCCATTTGATGCACGTTTAGGTCCCTCTGGTTCGACAGCGCCAGCAAAATCCTCAACGTCGTCATCTTCGCCACTGGAGAATACGTTTCTGCATAGTCGAAGCCTTGCGTCTGTGTGAAACCCTTAGCAACAAGTCGGGCTTTGTATCGATCGACCTTTCCTTCACCATCATGCTTGATAGTGAACACCCATTTGTTTCCTACAGGCCGTCTTCCAGCAGGCAGCTTGGTCAAGGTCCACGTTCCATTCTTCTCTAGAGATGAAAGTTCAGCTTCAATTGCTTCCTACCACAGCAGCCAGAAAAACACGAAAATGTTTCACATTCGGCTTTCTTCCGTTCCAGACTTCAAAGGGCGTACGATTGTTATCTACAGCCACTGTCGGACTACGATTGATCAGGTACACAGCCGCATATTCAGCTTCACCCCACAAGCGCTTCGAAACACCACTTCCAGGCAGCATTGCTCGCACCTTCTCGCCAATGGTTCGATTCATCCGCTCGCTCATGCCATTCTGTTCCGGTGTATATGGTACCGTCATTTCCAGCTGGATACCTTTCTGCCGACAAAACATTTTGACTTGCTTGCCACTATATTCGCCACCGTTGTCGCAGCGAAGACGAGACATCTTAGTCTGAAAATGTGCTGTTGCCATAGCCTCGTACGTCTTCAGGCACTCCAACGCTTCATCATTCGACGCCATCAGGTAGACGACCGTCAAATGAGTGAAATCGTCCGTGAACGTGATGAAATACTGCATGCCGTCCCACGACACAGGAGAAATCGGACCACAGACGTCGCTATGCACTAGCTCCAACGGACGGGTTGTCCGCTTTCCTTCACGATTAGTAAACGGCTCTCGAGTTTGCTTGCCATCAAGGCACGGCTTCCGGGCTTCACGGAGCTGGCCAGTTCCAATTCGTCCACCATGTTCTTGTTGATCAGCTTCATCAGGTTTCCATTACCGATGTGGCCGAAGCGTTGATACCACAGTTCCAGCTCCTTCGTTATCTTGCCCGTTACCATAGCACTGTTTGGCATCGCTTGGTACTGAAAATCCATCACATACAGCACACCAACTTGCCTTCCAGTTGATACGACGGCTTGATCTTCATCCTCGACAACTACCTTGCCCTTGTGGAAAATCACCTTCTTTCCCGAACTTTCCAGCCGACGCAACCCAACTTTCCAGCTGTCTCTGGTTCGCCATATGATCGGATGCCCCGCTATCTAGGTACCAGTACCGCGATTTCTGATCTGACCCAGACCCGGCAACAAAAGACACAGTTTTCGCTGCAGCACTGGGCTTCGTGAATTTCTTCTTCTCGTGATCCCGGGGTTGTTCTTGGCGTTGTCCAGATTCCGGACAATCGCCACGCTTGTGGCCAATTTTTCCGCAGCCGAAACACTTCTGGCGGTATTTACCGGACTTTCCAGCAAAAGCAACTTCCTCCGAATCTCCATTGGCCGGCAGCTTCCTTTCCTTTCTCTTCGATTCTACGTCCAGGTACTTTCCCTTCACAAACTCTAAAGTCAGTTTCTCCGATACCGCCTCCATCGCCGTATTCACCGAATCGTACGCAACCGGCATGATTAGCATCAGGTGGCACACGATGTCCTCCTCGTCCATTTTCGCACCGGTTGACTTCAGTTCTCGAACTAGCTGATCGAAACGAAAAAAATGGTTCTCCAGGCTTGAACCTTCATCGTGCTTCATCTCCAATAGTTTCCGCTTCAGCATGAACCGATTCGTCAGGCTCTTGCGCTCGAAAACTTCATGTAAACCGCTCCAGATTTCCTTTGGACTCTTCTTGTCCTTTATGTACTCCAGGTGACTATCGGCAACCGCACCAATCAGGACCGAACGGCACTTGTTGTCCTGTTTTTTTTTCGAAACGCCTTTTTCTCCTCCTTTTCTTTCTTGACTCCTGCCGAATACGTTTCCAGGATGTTCCAGAAGTCTTCCTCATTCGATTTCTTCTCGACACAGTGCGCGATTTCCAGCTGTTCCAGGAACGCCAACATCCTGAACCGCCAGTTGTTGAAACCCGTACCATCGAAGGGCTTGATCTTGAGGAACTTCTCGTCGTATCCCATCGTAACGGATTTTCAGCTGCTTTCAGAAATTTCTCGGTTTGGGTTTGTCTGGGCTCATAACCTTTTAACAGAGTGAAACTAAATACACCTTTACTGGTTGGTGGTTGACAAAGGAATGAAAAGTTTTATTCTCTAGACTTCATACAATCATAAGGTATAGGTTGCTGAGATCAATTGTACTTCAACAGTAACGTCGGTCTAAAGGTACCAAATTCGATCTGTTCGTGGATGCAACTTTGTCTCACCATCTAGGTTTATTGTTGGTACTTATTACGTGTGACTATTTTCTGTACATCTTAATTCAGCGAAATTTAGGTTATTTGAAAAACGAGAAGATAAGCTATCAGCTTTACCAATACAATCATGATTATTTAAACAATTAGGGAAAACGGTATAATTATGACATATTTGATACAAAGACTGAAAGAAAGAGCTATAGTTTATAAGCTGGCAATACATCCTGTTACTCTATCAAGCTAAAGTAATTGTACAGAGTACAAGTGTACACTGACAGGTTGCAAGAAAAAACATTCAAACCATATTTAACCATATAATTTCTTCAGAAAAGCTCGATATTGTGTGTGTGTGTGTGTGTGTGTGTGTGTGTGTGTGTGTGTGTGTGTTTACAATCTAATTCCCACTGTCTGGCAGCGGTATTATGGATAGAATCTTCCTGCAACTGTTTTATATTTGCTGTTTACAGTTGCAAAAAGCTTAAATCCGGGGATTAGAAGGTGACAGCTCTACCGCGACTCCAATTGCCCATTTCAAGAACGCAAGCATTCCGAAGCTATCTTCGTACACAATAAGCCCCGCTCCAGTAGTGACATACTGAAACTTTCAATCAAGCGTATGTGCAATGCTTGATTGACGCGTATTTAGTGAGAGTTTACCTTTGATTAACTTTGGTTAAAATTGAATGAATGAAAGTATTACTTACCAATGCAAAATACTTGAAAAATATGTTAATACATAGCTTGTAACGGTAGGATATCCAATGAATCTTCGTCCAGTCACATGAGCTGAAAAATGGTTAGGAATCGAGCCTTCAAACAGAAGGATGCTCCAATGAGTGCAAAGTGCCACCGAATCGCTTAAATTTGGTAGAAATTGGTCACTCACACCCGGCGTTTTAATTAATACAATATGCAATGGTTGTAAAATATAAAGGATCCATTGAAATGTGATAGATACAACTTACCAAAACTACAGCCTACCAAAGCATTCAGGATCCAGTCTCATAGTCAAGCAGGAGTAGTGAATATAAAACAATAGATGAGTAAAAAGAAGTCAAAAGAAATGGTGCGGTACTTTTAGCACTATTCAGACTTGATGCTGGATTTTGTCCTCGGTTCCATTAAAAATTTCTTTTACTGTATTCCGGTGCTTGGCAATGGTGCATGTTCATGTACTGGGTCCTCAGCTTGTCCTCAAAAATAGATCTTCTGGTTTTTATGAATTCGTTTTCGATCCTGCTTTCTGTCCTTTGTTCAGCGTCTATGGTGGGTCCGGGTTGGGAGGTTCCCGGGTTTTCCGAGTATTGTGAAAGCAACTAGCACACTAAAGTACTGAACAAACTTGGCTTTAGGATTGATTTCCATTAAATTATGTTTTTTCCTGGAACAGTTGAAAATGTACGTCAAACTTGTCCGAAGGCATAGCCTACTCTTCTTCAGAAAAGCTCGATATTCTCAGAAAAAAATTCCCTGAGTGCCCGCCAACGCGAAAGCTTTCAACAAACTTCATTCCCTCCTGAGCAGAGCACATGCACTTTAACCGCGCTCCAGAGCTTCATCCGATTCTCTCACAATTTGCTCTCTTTCTCTTTTCAGCCTCTCTTGCTTGACGTCGCTGTCATTCATCACCCGAAGAGAATGGCAAGACGTCCGGCTGGCTCGCGTTCGCTGCACAAGTAGTTGAAGAATGATGACATCAATGGGAAGTTCGTAGCTCCTCTGGATAAATAAAGGAAAAAAACGTTCACAGTTTAACTCTGTTGTGCTTCTGATAATATCTTTCTGATTTTTGGTTGTGATTAGTGATTGTTCCAATTTTGGCTTTCAAGCACGATCGATGACGACTGGGCAGCGTGAAGTGAGAGAGGCTCTTTCCCTCCCCTGAGAAGGCATTCCTGTAAAAGGAAAATCGAAATTACGTTGTAGCTTTTCCTCGCGGTGAAGTCTCGTGAAAAGTAAGGTAATTTCGTGTCAAGAGAAAAGCAAGGAAACACAACAACTGGTGCGTGTTCATAGATTAAACACCAATCGATAATCGCGGCAAGGTTATCGTATTTTTGTTTGGACCGAGTGCTCCGCCCAACTGAGATCATCGATTTATCATCATTGCTATCCCGTTAGCGCTGGACGGAGAGCCAACAGCACCCAGTACATGTAGGGAAAAATTGGACCATACAGTGAGTGAAAGTACATTGTGGCGCTTTTTTTTCTATCGTGCCGTGTGAGGTATATTTTTGCACAGACGTAAATGTATGTTGTGAAAAGACGTAGCCCAAATGCGGTGAACGAACAGCAGCCGGAGTGAAAAAACGCACACCATCAAGGGAGAATAACATTAGACGGTGGACTGCCGCTGGCTGAGGAGCTTAATGTTGACATCTAGAAAAAGATCGCCACTTCCGTCCTGCGGTTGTTGCGCGTGACCACTGAGGAGACTAGAAGTGATAGTACATTTTTATATCGGTTTTGTTGTTTGCTGGTATCAAACCTGTGAAAGCTCAGTTATTGAACTATCATAACACCGTATATAAACAAAAAATAATCCCATAGAAACGTGCAACGGGGAGCATTGTGTGTGTTGTGCGAACAGAGGGCATTACGAACACAGTCAGCTCTTGTACCATCAGCGCTTATCGAACCGCAGTGAGCCGCAGCATTGTTGGTGCAGTATCTAATACTACTGGTGAGTACATACAAGAAAATTAAATTTGGTTTGTTTTGAGATTCACTGCCATTAATTAATTACGAAACACAATCAGATATTTGCTCGAAAATGATTTTTTTTCTTAGCTTAAGATAAGAGATGCTCTCAATGGTGAAGTTAGAGAGTTCCGGAGCAATTTGCGATTTGGGCGTACATGAAAAATATAAACAAAATGTTTTTTCAATGCAATGCATAATTATTACATCTAAATCATGAGTTTTTACCTTTTTGTCCTGGTTGTGCTATAATTTTACTTATTAAATGCTGTTTTTGCAAAGGGCGTAGAGTTATTTCGTAATCAAAACAATTCACTCTGTGATTTACGCCATACTGATTGTTGACAAAGTGAAAGGCGTAATTTAAATCAAAACATAAACATGGCGTAAAGTAAAAGGCGATACTGACAAAAAATCAAAACAACGGCGAAAAGTAAAAGGCGATACCTACAAAATAATCAAAACAACGGCGAAAAGTGGAAGGCGAAACCTATGAAAATGTCAAACATAGGCGAATAGTATAGATCATTGCACCGAATCTATTAACCTCACTTTTTTGACAGTTCAGGGAGCTTGTTTACAAGGTGTTAGAATTTGGACCGCACAAACGAAATTTTTCATTGGCTTTTTCCGGATTCGGTACGATTAGATTCAGGAAATGATGTAAAAATAAGCACTGGTGTCTGTATTCCGGCAAGTTAAATTTAATCGCAACAAATTCTGAGCACAAAATCTCAAACCGATCGCACTGAAAATAGTCTAAGTCCACGTAAACAAGCTCCCTGAACTGTCAAAACCGCATTAATGACGCCTTCGTGCAATGATCTATAGGGCGATACCTTTATTTCCAGTACTTGTGGGGCCAGCATTGAAAATGGCGTAATCCAACATCCTAGTATTGATAGGCGAATATTAAAAATGTGCAAATTTCAATGAATAACGAACGGATTTCCATCAGCATTATATATGAATCAGAAACTAGTTTTGTTCTCTGTCTGTATGCTAGATTGTATTTGAATTTATTCGTTAATTTGTAAATTACTATTTACCCTTTTGTTTACATTCTGCATGTTCGCTCTTATCGCAAATTGCTCCGGAGTTTACCAATTTTCAAAAACAAGATAAAAACGTCTAAGAATATAAAATATTCCGGTACAACCTTCCAAAACTGAACACATTTAGTAAAACCAACAATCAGTGGGAAACTCGCGAATTAAAATTGGTTCACTGGTTTGAACTCTATCGGTCCGAAGTACGCCTTATGGCTTGCCCACAATTGATACGTTGCGGCTGCGTTTGCGTGAATTTGACAGTTTTCCCATAGCTTTTCTGTCAAATTTACGTCAACGCATCCGCAACGTATCTATTGTGGGTGACCCTTTACACTTTTTTTTTAGCCGTGTAACTTTACATAAGCTTGACGTACTCAGCAAAGTTCGTAGGAGTTATGAGAGCTTTTGCAAAAATCCTCATCGTCGAACTGTAGAACCATGAAAATGATATCAAAACACTTGAGAGCCATCAAAATGCTCTCTACAGAAGCGTGCGAATGGGAAGGCAGACAGATCTGTTTTGCTATTACAAAATTTGTCGAGATCGACGAAATTTTGTCGAGTTGGTCGATTTAATCGACCGCTCGAAAACTAGTGACTGATTCGCCACGTTTTGGCGAGTAAGCGTTTGTTTTGATAAGGGTTTTTCATCGTTTAGTGGTAATTGATTAAGCAAGGTAGGAATACACTAAACCATTATTATTTTTTGCAGTTGTATCTACTGATACAATTTATTGATAGCAAAAATATGTCAAAAGCAAAATCTAAAAAAAATCTAAAAACAAAACGAATTATCGTCAGTTTGAATGGCTCATCGAACTGATTACAATTATTATGGACATCACCACAGGCTTTAGTGGCGTAGAGTCAGCAATACTTATGTTTAGCAGAATAAACTAATAAAAAAGCAATGGTAAATTTCTTGTGTCCCACACGTAATTTTTTTCCATTTTGACCATCAAATGATATCTATGTGTAAATCTACATACCTTACATGTGTACAAATAAACTCTATGTTTGTTCACACATACTCTTCATGTGCTTAGCTTAGCTTAGCTTAGCTTGACTGACTGCACGTATCGATGGTTGCTACTCCGTGATTGATCAGAATCAGTGAAATTGCACAATGAGTTCACACATACTCTTCATGTGGCACATAAACTTTATGTGTGATTCTCCATGGGTTCTGTTACGCAAAATTCTACCTAGATTTTCGCCAATGCTTTTTTATAAGTGCAGGAAATTGACCAAAACTTGATTCATCTGTACCACCAAAGCGTCTTGGGTCAGAGCTGTTGAAAAACCGTGGAACTCTGATTTTTTTAAGGTTATTTCTAAACGTAAATATACTGAAATGATACATTTGCACTTTGGATTTGGAAGTGTACCCTCGAGTTAAGTGGTTTATAAAATTAGTCCTTGATTCCTAAAAGTATAGAAAAATAATACCCAGAGTTTAGGGCACATCCTATAACGTTCAGAAGCACTTCCCAGAGCTTCAGGTAGATACTTCCTCGAAAAAAAAAATCTTATCCGAAGATCAGGCAGAAACTTCTCAGTATAGAGATCAATTGTTAGAGGTTAAGGCTGGAATATCCCAAAAAAATCAGAACCAAACATCATCGAAGTTCAAGATCATACTTCCCAGCATTTCAGGAGAGAACTTCCTCGAAAATCAGGAGAGGACCTCTCATAGTTTCATGAAAAGTTTAAAGAAGAAGACTTATTAAAAGTTGGAACTTTCCAGAGGTTCTGGAGTTTTTCCCAGGAATTCGAGATGCAGAAGTTTAGGAAAAACTTTGCCGGAGTTCAGGAAGAAACTAACATGAGGGCAACTCAACTAACAAGAGAGGGCATTAGCTATATTTTTTTCAAAAAAAATAGAAACAACCTTCGACAAACCTCAGGACGATACGTTCTAGAACTTCTAGAGAGAA
This sequence comes from Aedes japonicus, assembly GCA_034211315.2. Lineage (NCBI taxonomy): Eukaryota > Metazoa > Arthropoda > Insecta > Diptera > Culicidae > Aedes > Aedes japonicus. The sequence goes on from JASCZW010000761.1 coordinate 268,515, forward strand.
TTTCTCTGAAGTTTAGGAAAGAACTTCCCAAAGACTCCCAAAGGATTAGTTAGAACTACCCAGAAGTGCTAGAAAGTTTTACCGAAATTTGTAAGAGACTGTTTCAGAACTTCGAATGAGGATTCGAATTTCAGAAATTTTTCTAGGAGTTTTCCAAAGATTCGGTAAAATTTTCCTCGGAGTTCAAGATTAGACTTATCAGAAGTTTAGAAAGAATAACGTCAGGAAAACACTTTCCTGAATTTCAGGAAGAAACTTTACAGAGAGGGCACTACTTATAAGTTCCAGAAGGGTTTCTCAAAAAAATCAGGAATTCAGAACAGGACTTCCGAGAGGCTCCGAAGGAAATTTTCCAACAGTTTCGTTAAAACTATCTAGAAGTGCTAGAGAGCTTCCCTGAAGTTAAGATTTGAACATTCCAGAATTTCAGAATGAGGTTTTCTCGGGGTTCAGGAATTTTCGGAAGTTCAGGTTGACACTTCTGAGAAAAACAGGAAGAAAGTTTCCAGAATCTTAGGGGCTACCTCCTAATTGTTCAAGAATGAATTTCACAGAAACTCAGGAACAAACATTCCCGAAGTTCAGGAGAAAACTTCCCTGAAGTTCAGAAGAGGATTTCTCAAAAGTTCAAGGAGAAACAAATTTAAGAAGATATTCCAAGAAATTCTGGAGAGAACTATCCTAAAATTTTGGAGTTCGCAGTTCAGATTGGGACGTATCAGAAGTTTATAAAACAACTAAGTTCAGGAAAAAAAACTTAACAAAACTTTCTGTTAGGTTAGGTTGGGTTGTGAGATGTAAATTTCCGAGAATATTTGGAGTGATTGCCATGAAATTATTGAAGAAACTTGCCAACAATTTCGGACTAAACTTCTCTGAATTTTTGTATTTAATCTTCTTCTAATCTTCTGTAGGAGATCAGGAATTATGTTTCCTGATATCCAAGGGAGCGTCACTAACGAACCGGAGAAGCAGTCTATACAAAAACATTCATATTATCATAATGACATTCGTTGCTAATTGCATAGGACACAAATTCATGTAGAAATTACAATAACTTGATTTTCATCTCACTTCGTCTGAGAGATATGATCCTCGATTCTGAAAAAATTTCAACTTGGGGTGCTAGAATCAAAGGAAAAAGTTTAAAGGCTTTACCAGAAGGTCAAAGAACAATTCGAAAACTGAACGTGAAATAAAATGTTGTCCAAAAAATTTCTTTAGCTACGTGAAAACTAAATTGAAATCGGACAATTTTCCATCCAAAATGCATCTGAACGAAAATGTTGGTGATAACTCAGAAAATATTTGCAACTTATTTGCAAGTTTTTTCCAAGTAATCTATACCACATTTTCGGAAGAAGATCGTGATCGCGAGTATTTTGATTTCTTCCCAGAATTTGCTAATGATGTTAGTGTCAACAGCTTGAATGTACAAGACATTAGAGAAGCTTTGAATAAATTAGATGTATCGAAAGGATGTGGACCTGACGGTATTCCACCTGTATTTTTAAAAAACTTAGCGTTAGAATTCACAACTCCATTGTTTTGGCTTTTCAATAAGTCGCTTGAATCCGGCATTTTTCCAAAATCATGGAAGAGCTCCTATCTAGTCCCAATATTTAAAAACGGCAAAAAATCTGACATACGCAATTACCGTGGAGTTGCCATTATTTCATGCATTCCTAAGCTTTTTGAAGCAATAGTTAATGAAAAGCTGTTCTATCAAATCAAAAACAGGATTACTAACAATCAACATGGGTTCTACAAAGGACGTTCAACTAATACAAACTTACTAGAATTCGTTAACTACACGTTAGTTGCAATGGATAACGGAAACCACGTAGAAGCTTTCTATACAGATTTCAGTAAGGCATTTGATCGGATTGACATTCCCATGCTACTATTCAAATTACAAAAACTGGGTATTGAGCCAGGTCTTCTCAAATGGCTCAAATGTTACCTTACTAATCGACAACAAATAGTACGATTTAAAGGAAAGAAATCAAATCCAATTCAAGTTTCCTCAGGTGCCCCCCAAGGATCCCATCTAGGCCCTCTTTTGTTTATTTCTTTTCGTAAACGATATTTCAGTCATTCTTAAAAATTGTAAAAGTCTTAATATATGCCGACGATATAAAGCTCTTCCTAGAAATAAGAAGCAAAGAAGATTACAAGATATTTCAAGAAGAAATACATATTTTCTATACTTGGTGTAACAAAAGCCTTTTAAAATTAAATGTTCAAAAATGTAATGCGATAGCATTTAGCAGAAAACAAGACATACCTGACATTATAATTACTCTAGGAAATCAGTCTGTAGGAAAGTGCATAAGAATTCGTGATTTAGGAGTTATGCTGGATTCGAAACTAACATTCATTGACCACTACAATACAATAATTAACAGAGCTAATAACATGCTGGCATTTATAAAACGCTTTAGTCATAGTTTCAACGACCCTTACACAATTAAAACATTATACATTGCTTATGTGAGGTCAATACTGGAATATTGTAGTGTAGTCTGGTCACCTTTTTCAGTTATCCATGAAGAGCGAATAGAGTCTGTACAAAAACAGTTTTTATTGTTTGCATTACGTAAATTAGGTTGGGAAAGATTTCCTCCCACCCTATGAAGCTCGCTGTAGGCTTATCAGTATGCAAACACTAAAACAACGTCGAGAGTTTGCAAGGATTTCGTTTGTTAATGGCATTGTTTCGCATCGCATTGATTCAGCAGAGCTATTATCAAAATTAAATTTTTACATACCCTCCCGGCAACTGCGCAATCGAAATATTTTTATCACAAATCACTATCGCACAAACTACGCTAAATTTGGATCTCTGAATCAGATGATGGCTACCTACACTTTACATAGCGATTCAATTGAATTTACAATTACAAAATCCAAATTGAAGCAATACTTCAACGCTATACGCTGAAGAAGAACACGCCATATGAATATTGTGAACCAGGCGCTGCTTAGTCTAATATTGTGTATTTTATATCTTCGATTATAACTAGAATTAGGAAAAAAAATGTAACAAACGGTCTACTTATGATTGACGACAATAAATAAACTAAACTTCGGAATAGAATCGTTGAAGTGAGATAGATTACTTCATATCAATACAGCTACCTTTGGATGTTAAATTTTTAAAGAAATAATGCTGTTAATAACTTCAATATCGTCCCGCATAACTTAGCTGGTAATAACTAGATACTAACTCCTCTTCTGAATCATCTTTGAAATTGATATTGACACCTGTCCACATATAGGGTCCTCTTCAGCTCAATTGGCAAAGGCGTGGTTACAAAGCAACATCACGCTGGAGGTGGCTGGGTTCGATTACCGGTCTGGTCTAGGAATTTTTCGCTATGGAAAATTTCTCGACTCCCCGGGCTTAGGGTATGATTGCACTTGCCACACAATCTTACTGATGCAAAAATGGCATCGAAAGCTCTTAATTAATAACTAAGGAAGTGAATCTAGAATACTAAGTTGAGAGCAAGTAATAAGCTAATTGCGAATGCTTAAAATCCTAAGAAATAAAGACTAAATTTCTCGAAAATAATTCAAATCGTAACATTCCCAGTGGGGTTTTCTGAATATCAACAACATTAGTGTAATTTACAAAACAAGAGTGAAAAATTCATCGATTGTCAGTAATGGCAGTTTAATTGGAGAAGGTCCTGAATTATTGTATAGTGTACTATCTCAACGACATTTTGAAAAATTTCAACACTACAGCCAATTTTACTCGTCTCGACTTCTAGAATTGACCCCATAGTTAAAGATGTTTCTAATTATATAGCGTTGGTCTCAATGCATCATAAGAGAACATAAAGCATGCCAAATTTGACTATTTTGTATGGAAATTGCAGCTTCTATTGATATAAACACAACTACGTTCGATCGCAATCAAAAGGTCAATCAAACTGATATCAAAACATTGTGAACATTTGCCCAGGAAATTTGAGCTGCTAAAAATAATCACAAGTCATATGTTAAAACGAATTTCCATACTTGATTCGGGTCTCCTATAATGCACTGGGTGGAAACATCCACCCACCCTAATTTATTCTTAATTAGCTGCAAGACAGCTGATAAGTTATGCTGATTTTCGGTAGCTATCAAGTTGAGTCTAAATCTTTACTAAGTACAAAAAATCTGCTCAATTAGTTGCAGAACTGGATGGTTCTGCCTACAGTACTATAGGAAACCTGGCTGTATAAATTGGATGATGACCATCTACAATTTTACTGAGCAGTGTGAATTGAAAGAACGACTTGTTCGTTTGATGTTCAGAAATGGAATGAATGTTTTATTTGTCTGCTCTAGTTTTTACAAATCTCACGGCTTACTTTTCTTCGCTACGTAAGACTTCTTATTAACCCGTTATGTGATCGATTCTCATGGCATGCTGATTCCGTTCCAGCTTGATACGTAGAAGTGTTTTCGTCAGTCCATCGGCTACTTGATCTTCGGTGCGGACATACTCCAGTGTGACGATTTTCCAGCTCAGGGAATCACGGATGAAATGATGCCGGATATCCATGTGCTTGGTGCTTGGAGTATATACACTGTTCTTGGCAGTACAGATTGAGCACTGGTTGTCGCAGCACAGTTGAATCGGTTGCCTTTCACAAAATTGTGACACAAATCTTTGCCAGCAGGACGCCTCCTGTACAGCTGCAGACAGAGCCTAACAGGTCGATAAAGCTACGGATTGTTGCTTCTTGCAGCTCCCGGACATCGCGCCTCCATGTAGCAGGAACACGTATCCGCTGGTTGATTTCCGGTCATCCACGTCGGCAGCCGGCATCGGAATAGCCAATTATCTCCGCATTCGCTGATCTGGAGTGCTACAGCTTCAACGATGATGTCCCTTTGAGGTACCGCATCAGGTGTTTGACCGCTTCCCAATGACTCATTCCTAGCTAAGCGTTGTACTGACAAAGCTGATTGAAGGCAAACAGGCTATCTGGCCTGGTACATTGGACAAAATATATCAGCCACCCTACAGCTTTCTGGTACCTTCGCAATTTGTCCGGTTTCCTCCTCGGTCTGCAGTGACATTTCCTTGGTCAGCTTGATATCAGTGTTAATTGGTTTTAAAGTGGGTTTGGAGTATGGCATTTTGAACCTAGCAAGAACAGACTTAATGTACACTTCTTGGTCGAGCACGACGCCATCCTCCGTTAGGGTGATTTGGATTCCCAGCGAACTTCTTGCCAGTAAAAAATTGCAAAAAAGCTTGGTATTCCTGTAAGCACTCTTTCGATACACGTTTGACAACAGCAAGAAAGGCTTGAAGCGGAACTAAACTGAAGGTGAAGCAAATATTACAGAAGAGACCAGATCTTTCGGTACGTACTGTGGCTAGAAGAATCAAAATGTCCCCAACTTTCGTGCTATACTTCCAAGCACCGGCAAGGTATGAAGTCGTTCAAGACTGTACCAAACCGTTATGATAACCGAACGTAACGGCTAAAATCCGGGCTCACAAGTTGTATCGCGATTATTTGACGAAGTTTTCCTGCGTGATAATGGACGATAAAACTTATGTGCTGCAAGACTTTAAGCAGCTTCCTGGAATGTCTTATTATACTGTCATGCTACGGAACGGCGTAGAGGAGCATTTCAGGACGAAGAAAAAGGCCAAGTTTCCCAAAAAAATATTTGGTTTGGCAGGCAATATGCAGTTGTGGTCGAGCAAGCCAAAGCTTCATCACTACCGGAAACGGTAAACAAGGAAATATGCCGCGAAGAATGCCTGAAGAAACGATTGTTATCATTCCTACGCAGTCATGACGCTCCCTCGCTATTCTGGCTTGATTTTGCATCTTGTCACTACGCCAAAGATGTTTTGGAATGGTATAAAGCGAATAGAGTCCATGTTGTACCGACAGAGGCAAATCCATCTAACTGCCCAGAGTTGCGACCTATCGAGCGGTATTGGACTCTCTTGAAGAGAGAACTCTATCAGGATAAACAACAAGCTACAACTATAGAAACATTTCGGAAATCTTGTACAAAAGCAGCTAAATCGGCTGCAAAGAAGTCTGCATAGACCCTAATGGCTGGAGTAAACTCAAAAGTTCGTAGTTTCTTCATGCAGCCTAATAAGGTAACTGTAATAAGTTTTAAGATGACTAATAATGCACAATTAAATGAATAAAAAATGCATCTTGGATTGAACTAACAGCCAACTAAACGAACTAAATTATTCCAAATTTAATCAGTCCAGATTTTGTCGCGAACAAGGCTAAGAAATTGCAAGAGCTGAGCTGCAAGCCACCCGGGTCATAGGTTGCGGATCATGAACGGCCTTTAGATATGAAGTTTAGATGCGAATTAAATAAGCATCCCCGAACCGGCAGCGGGGGCTGCCTAGGATTTGGGGGGGTGGGAGGTGGTGGTTAGCAGTTTCTGGACTCTAGTGAGTTTCTTCCAAAATCCCACAAATATCCGAAAGCGAGTCACCCCGCTATAAGGGTACAAATCTTGGCCTTCACCAACCTGAGCGTCTGTTATCCATGTCAGAGGCGGTTCAAAGCGGCGTCTGTTCTCCATGTTAGGGGCGGCACACGATGGAAGCAAAAAGAACGCAAAAATAATCTTCGGAAACGCCTTAGCAAAAACAGTGTAAAACGAACACTTCAACTGACAGTCTTTGTGCGAAATGCGATAGCCAATGTATGGATTCAGATGTTGGCACTATTCAATATTCAATTGCATATTCAATTGTAATTATCATTGATGAGGAACGCCTACGTAATGTGGAAAATAATATAACTTTTTCATAGACAACTGATTTCTGTAAGTGTCCATCTTTCTCATCAAAATGTCCAAATGTGAAGAAACTGCGATTTGTTTTGAATGGCTTAAAACACATAAAATTTCATTCAGAAATTCATCAGAATACGTGACTATTATGACAAAATATGACCTCAAATTTCGACTTGTATCAAAATAACAATAAGTAAAGTAATGTTTGATAAAATTTACCTACTTTCCCCTACACCTAAACTCTAACATTGTTAGTAAGAACCGTCAAAATGCTTTCCACTTCAATGCCACCTTTTTTTAGTTTGGACGATGTATTTAACTCGACCACGTGATCTACTCTACATGGATCGGCCATGTGCTTTCGTTCGGAAATAGAAAACGAGGACTTTGAACTCGAGGAAATGCAAATGACTTGCCTTCTGACCATTTTTTAAACTTCAACGGTGCAAATTTGTCGGACTTTTTTTCATAGAGTTCAATACATGTTGGAGGGTTTAAGACCATAGCAGGAGACATTATGTTGCTATAAGTCTATTAAACGTTTTCATGTTTAGCTATCAGAAACATCCATTCCTTCTTGAATCCTTACATCTGTTTAGCAGCCCAATCAAAACAAGAGAAGATCACAACAAACCACGAGTCAGAAAGCATGGAAAATTCTTATCCTTCACAACCTTGGAGTTTCGAGCAAGAAAAAGCATAATCGCCCAAACAAAGCTCCATTACCTCGAAAATGTATCGAAAATCATCGTATAAATAACACTCGTAAACAAACAAAAAACACCGACACCGCGTTTTTCGCTGCGAAGATAGAACCAGTTTCGAACACGGTTCGTCTTTTTGTTTTTGCACACATAAATCTAATCATTAGCGCGCGTTTCTGACGACTGAATTTGCAGTGGCACGCTGTTGTTGGTGGTAGTACATAGATACGTATGAATAGCCAACCGGAATACGGGGTTTCGCGAATATGCAAATAGTAATCATACACGCTTAGTAGCCAGCAGCTGCTCAATCGACGGTGGTCGTCGTGTTGGCGCATACAGGTTCATTTGTATGGGATGGACGGGGACGTCCACAGGCGCTTGAAAGGGGGCTTTTAACTGGAAGAAATATGATGTAGAAGGAGATGTTCGCTCATCACCATGAGGCACCAAGAGTGCACATTAATATTTTTGCTAGAATGACAGATATGAAGAGAAAGTGTTGAAAGTTCCGTCAGTGCGCGGCAGGTAGGAAATTGAACAGATGTTTGAAAATTTGAGCGAAAAGGGCATGTGTCCAGTGGTACTATCATTCTAGCAAAAACATTAATGTGCAGTTTTGGTGCCTCATGGTGATGAGCGAACATCTCCTTCTACATCATAATCGTTACTCCACGCACGGAGAATACATAACATAACAATTAATGTATGGAAGAAATATGTTTTGCAGGCTTGGATCGATATTTAGGAATGTTTTCAGTACTTTTCAATATGGAAGAATAATGTTTAGTCGACACGAGTGTTTTGGTATTCCTTTCTAACACCCCGTTTGAACTATAACCGTTCTTACGTGATATAGAGTATCTTGATATCAGCATCTATGCATCTAGTTTTTACTGAAAATTATGTGCATGGCATTTGCCATCAAGACACTCTGTATCATGTTGTATAGGTTATAGTCCAAATGGAGATGTTGAATAGATTAAGATTATACTCGAAAAATGGAACAGACAAAAATGATCCCTCAAAATTTATTTTAATTCGGATATAGATCTCAGAGATATCTCCGGGAATAAATAAACACATATTAGCTATGTTTTCCTCTCCTAGGCAGAATGCCCGCACCTTGAACTTAACGCTACCCATCAAATCCTGTTCAATATTTGCGCCATATTTCTTACACACTTTCATCCACTCTTTCTTCAAATCCATGCCGTTTTTGAAGACCTTCCCTGCTTTCTGGAGCTTGCCATTCATAATCGCCACTCCTTCACCGGTTTTGCCTAATAGCACAATGCCAGATCCGGCCAAATCAGAGTGTCACCTTCTTGGGACCCGATGAAGGGCAACAGGTGATTCAGGAGGTATTCTTCTTTATAAATTTACCCGTTAATGGTGCCGGTCGTTATGTACGGCTTGCTGAATTTGCCGCACCCACAGATCGCCTGCCACAGTGCCACACCAAGCACTTTTTGTGTAAATTTGTCGACCTTCTTCTTCCGGAACATCCAGGCGGGACTTGCCTACAAAAAACTCCTGACCGTCGTCTGCTTTAATGTACGTCTCTTCGTCCATTACGATGCATTTCGGCTGCACCAACCACTCGCAGTGCAGCTTCCTGGCGCGGAATTTGGCCACCGTATTCTATTTATCGGCTCGGTTAGGTGCCTTCTTTACATTCTAGACATGAAGTTCGTCCGCGTCATTGATGTATTCGGAAGGTTTGCTCTAAAAAATGATATCTATCGTTTGGTTTGGATGGTGACTAGGCAGGTCCTCCTATGCTCATAATAAAAATTCTATCTTTTCATTCTTGTGATTTAGAGGAGAAAAATCTCCTACAAAATTGTTGATAAATTAATTTAACGCAACTATGCTGAAGAAACTTTACTTCTATCTCATTTATGTATCGTTTTATAACAGTTTTTCTAACTTTCCTTTGGGTGGGTCTTGAAAAAACAGTTGTTTTGCTCTAATATTTCCAGTTCAAATTAAATTTGAAAACTTTGATATATTAAATTGACTTGGTTTTCCATGACAAACAGGACATGATTGCGACGGTTGTTGTGTCTGTTAGAATATTCAGCATTTTGCCATCGATCAATGTTTGGTAGAAAATACATTGGACCTCAAAAACTCAAAAACATTCAAATTTTGAATTTGTTGTCGATTTTTAATATATATATTGTGTTTGTTCCTTTGCATATTCCAACATAAGTTGTCTTACCGATCGCTCTGATTGTGGTGCTTCGTTTTCCCACAAGATTTTTACGCATTTGCTTTTCATTTGTAGAGGAGTCATTGTCACAGTAAACAAGGAATGATCGTCTACCAGGACTCAATTTTCATCGGCTTGGTTATACACGAATTGTCCCACTGTCCCGTCCATGCCGTAAGAAAATTTTATGATGGCAGCAAAAAAAAACAACCTCAAGAAGTATTGCAGCAAGAGTATGCATAAAATTTATTATTCATACAGTGAATGATATTTCTAGACAACCCTCAATTGCAATGGTGTGCCTATGTTGGCTTCTTACAGTACTGCGGTTTCTTCTAATAATACTCCCAGACGTTTGACTAAGTATGTAATGAGCCTCTATTTTAAGGTGTGTTAAGACCCAGTCAGTCAGGTTGCCTTATGCCAATGGCGTTAATTTTACATCCTCGAGCTATTTAGTTTTATTTATCTTGACAGCAGAAAAAAATAAATAAATGAAACCGTGATTAGTTGATTGACATTGAATTGAACTTGAAATAAACTGAAATGGAAATTACACCAAAATGGTGAAACGGAATGGAAATGGAATTGAAATGGATACAAAACGGGATCGAAATGGAATTGTAATGGAATTGTAATGAAATTAAAATGAAATCAAAACGAAACCAAATAGAACCGAATCAAAACGGAACTGATATGGAACTGAACCGGAATTGAAATGGAACAACCGTGATTAAAACGAACCCTCTATTATAATTCAAACATTAGACCCTCACTGAATGGACCCTCCGCATCGACCTCCCAATTACCAATCTCTTGTCTTGTCTTGTTTTACCGGCTTGCATTGCAAAAAACTCAAAAATTTCGAATTAAAGCATGGCTTGCTTGATTTTTCGTTACCATTACGTGACCAAATCACTGTTGCTGAGATAAACTACTTGGGAAGGTTTAATCTACTGCTCGTACTTCCTAAGCGGGCCCTCCGCGTCCTATCTCTAACATACATGCTTGTTATCGTCAGTCTTAAGTAACACTTTTCTGTGGCTATGTGCTTCATTTCGAACAGTGAGCTATTTACCATGATCAAAACATTCACGCTTTTCGAAAATTTAGCAATTACTTTCACTTATTATACCATGAACAAACCAGGTATTTTGGTTATTCGTTCCATAAAACGGAAGTTGTCACGAAAATGAAAAGTGTACTTTTAATCGTTTCCCTTTGATTGAGAGTAAGAAGTTTAAGAGTGATTTTTGGCATAACCCGCCAGTATCACACCAGATGTTAGTGTCTTTATTTAAACGTTCTACGACGTGGAAGTGAATAAATGAGAAGCATATGTGATACTTCTACTACTGGTCAAATTTTGGGTCTCACAGGCATTTTTATAGCATGAGATAAGCCCTCTCAACGCCGGCAAGGTGAACAATTCGACCCACGAGAGGGAAATTAACATTGAAATGAAAAAAAAATTAGATTAAAAAAACTGTTTAAGAGCCACGTTGAAAAAAGTTACACTGAAAATTATATTTCGTTTATAAAACGAAATCGAGGGTAGAGCTAACAAATCTAACAAACAAAGCTACTTTCGTATTAATTTCCACACGCGCAACTGTCAAAGCACGAAACATTTATTGACATAGAAAGAACTTTTATTTATTGTTCGAAAACAATACGAAGAGCTAGAAGAAACATCTCTCTAGTGGTTGCATGCATGACTGACAGATCTACTTTATCGATTCAAAATATAATTAAAAAAACTGCAACCACGAGGAGTTGTTCATCGTTTTATATTTTAATGTTTCTGACATGGGGTTCGATCCTGTATTTTCAGAAAGGGCTGCTATTGAGTCCGTTGTTGATCTTACTTAACCATGTTGACTCGTCAGAAGTTACTTGATTAATGAGCATGAGGTTCTAACTCTCGACACCGCTTTAATTTCTATTTTGGGATAAATTAATAATTCTCGCCCACCCCACCAGCAGGGTTTGGCTGATCTTCACGAAATTCATTTTGTGCATTGTACAAATAAGGTGTAATTGTAGCCGACACTGGCCGATCTCGCGTAAGCATGCGGCTTAAGCGCCACTCCGATAAAGGAGACCGCATGCCAAGTTTAAATTTGCCCGGACGAGACTCCCTCAGGGCGAGTCCATTTTAAATCTTCCTGAAAAGATGAGATCGAGCTAGCCTGACTACTACCGAAATACGACGGTTAAGAAACCCTATAGCCTTGCAACATAATCTTCCGCATTAGCAAAATAACTTTCAAAAGCTCACAGGTAGAGAACACACAAACCTAGAACGACGCTACGTAACGTCAAGTTATCATCACGGGTAGCTGCACACACATTCCGCCAGAGGCGCGATCGCAGCAGAGAGAACGCAACACAACATCAAATTCCGATCACACGGAAGACGTCACGCATGTGAATAGACGAACTACGCGAAGCAACGTGCCAACACAATTTCCATTATAATCTAATTGCATAGGACTTACGGACAACAACTATAAAGATCGTTTATCTACACGCAAAACAATAACAATAACATTTCATTACGAAGTATTGAAAACGGAGGTTCTTTATTGCCTACAGCATGCTTTCATTTCAATCTTATTCTATCTCCTCTTTGTCCTTTACTCTATCCTATCCTACTGTGCGCATTATCCTACTTTCTTATTGTGCTGTGCTCTTGTGCATTGTTGTCCAAAAAAGAATCACGATGCGGCAAGCGTGATCGGTAACCTTATGGCACCCGGGTGGCTAACATTAATGGGTTGGGTGCGGCATTCCAAAATTACGACAGGGAAAGATCGTGGCCGACACCCAACTCCAAACACGTGTTTTATTAGGCCTTTAGCAATTTATGCTCTTCGACCTATGGTCGGCAAAGAATATTCTCCGTGGCGCCCTCACTGGACGCCACACTCCAAAAAAGATGCTCACTGACTCACCAGTACTGCTGTTGGTTTCTGTGCTCCTGTTGAACTTGACGGGTTGGCGGTGATCGGTGGATGGCGGTTGATGGTGGCTGATTGTGCCGGACCACGTGACGATGGCCGGTCTATTGTTGGCTGACGCAGGTGGGACTCGGACAAAATAGCTGTTCCAGGCGATGGTTGGTCTGGTTGAAAAACATTAACGCACAACGAGCACAATTAGCACATTCACAATTTGGACGAGCACAATTAGCACATTACCTGGGTTTGTACTTAGTCTACGCACAACCTAACCTACGACGCGCACTACGGTTTTCAACTATTTAACCGCTACTAAACGAGGAGAACACAATTAAAATTATAAAGGCTAAAGTAAAACCACGTTGCTTTTACTCACTAAACAAAAACCGATAACGCGGACACAAACTTCCACTGCGATCTGCGGTTCAAACAAGAGTGGCATGAAACCGTGATCCTCAGATTAGGGAAGGTGTCCTCAGCCGAATTAAACGGAAAATTCCCCGCGATCTTTTTCGAACTAGATCGGCAACACGAGAGATTATCCTACAATTGCTGGACCTTCGTTCTATGTCGATGGTAGCCAGAACTCTCTCATCTTTCTCCGCTTCCCCGAAGATTTCTTGAACTCGACCTTGGGAGAAATTTTACAAGGCTGAGTGGCGTTATTCGCGAGGCATTACTTGTTTATAGCAAGATCGGTTAGTGCGGCTGTTGGCATAGTTTTTGGCGTAGACGAATTAGATCTCATTCAAAATAAAATTCCTAAACAACACGTAGCGAAGGCTACATAATGATAGCATTTTATGAGATGACAAGCAATATGAATGTTTACAATTTACGAGACATTTTTTCTATGTAAAAAATCCATGTTTACGAAACAAGTGAAAGCTAACTCACGAAAATAAATGTTCAGTGTTGAAAAACTGTTTTAAAACGATACGTAGATAAGATAGAAGTTAAGTTTCTTTGAATGAATTTATCTACAATTTTGAAGGAGATTATTAAAAAATCACCATCCAAACCAAAAGATAGATATCATTTTTTCAAACAAATCTTCCAAAGACAAAGTTAACGGTTTTCGAGTTATCGATTTTTGTCCCGAAATTTGGTTAATCGTACCCTAGTGCGCGCCCATAATTTTTTGTCGAAGTACTTCTTGCTTGGAAATTATTCAATAACCACTTCGATACGTTGTGACGAAATTTGAACACGTAAGCACTCTAAACAAGATATACCGAAGATTTCATCAATGTTTACCCATGCCATAAAAAGTTATACACAAAATAAAGTGTTGCATTTTTTTCGAATACAATCTTCAATAGAACTTCGACTGAAATAAAGCCCAATTCAAAGTAAATTTGGACGCATTCAAGTGATCATAACTCAAAAATTATATTTCACCGTTTCGAACGAACTGCCGCACTTTACTTGTGATCGATGCCATCATGATCTGCACAGTCGCTGGTGACACTGTACCGGCGAACTTATTCCACTTTTAACGCATTTGTTGTGCATTTGTCACTTCATTACCGCATCCTCGAAGTTTTCGCTTGACAATTGCCTAATATTTTTCGATCGGTTTGAACTCAGGGCAATTCGGAGGATTAATCTCTTTGGCGACGAAATTAATATGTTTGCAGCATACCATTCTAGTACCTCCTTAGAGTAGTGGCAGCTGGCTAGATTCGGCCAAAACATAACGTTGGTCTTGTGTTGCCGAATGAAGGGTAAAATCCGCTTTTTTAGACACTCTTTAATGTAAACCTCCGACGTCATTGTGTGAGATGTGATGAAAACCTTGGTTTTAAGGCCACAACTTCAGAGTCCTTGCCAAAACATTAGTTTCCGAGCAAACTTATCAGCAAAAACAAATTCCTGGAAGGGACATCCCCACGACTAGTTAAAATTTTCGTCCGGGGATTTGTTTATAATCCATTTTGACAAATGTTTCGTCGTCCATTTAAATACAGCCATCAAATTTCGTCAAAACTCGTTCGTATAGTAATCGTCCTCGCTTTTGGCCACTAAATTTTGTTTCAGGGAGCGATTCGGATGTTTACTGGCACAAAAAGACTTATATCCTTCTCTTGAAAGGATGTTTCGCACGGTGGAAAAGTTGGAATCCTATTTCATTGTCAAATCACATATGGAGCACCTGGGTTGGCTTCAACGTACCTCAACACCTTTCTCCTTAGCTCTTTGTCTCTAGTGCCACTTTTAAGATAGATGCGCTGTGCTCTATCCACACTCAGAGTATCCTTGTAACGTTTGATTATAAGACTTATCTTTGGGAATTTTAACACTTTTGCTATTTTTGAGGCAGATGTTTGTGCACAAATAATTTTCTTTTCTCAAGTTCCATGATCCGTAATTTCGAAATGCGTCGATCAATCGAGAAAAACTTTTCAGCAATTTCTTCGTCAATGAAACATCAACAAATGCCTGTCAAACGTTTTTTGTTCCAACCACCAGGGACGTGGTGGTGTTATAAACCGTGCGTCCAGATTTACTTTGAATCGAGCTTTAAATACAAAAAAAAATACAAACATAGAAAATTCTACTGGCTAGTTCTGGCAAACTTTATAAGAAATTTTAAGATAGATTTTTACCGAAAAACGAGCGAGCACACGGTTGTACACGTTGCCCTTGTTTTTGTTTTACACCGCGTTTCTTCACTGTCAAAACAAATTAGAAGGGGCTAGATTCCGTTCGGTGTAAAATTTGTATTTCGGTTTTACCACGACCGCTAAAATCGGCCTAATATCAATAACACTATATTCTGACTAGTCACTTCAAAGGGGGTCACTTACTCCCCTCTCCTACACACGCCACTGCTTTATCGCTTCCGATGGCATTGATAGCCGCAAGCCATTGAATGAATAAGTAAGAAATAGACAGGCATCCGAAGCACCGAGTGACGGCAGCCATGTGCTCGTTGATATATCGTTTTCTGTTTTCGGTGCAGAAATGTACCTAGATCCACCATAGCTAGGTATGTAGTGGGTATTCTTGGAAGTCGTGTCGCGATTCTAACTCTACATCGGCAGCCAGTCACGGCACGGTTCGGTTTAGTACATCGCTATCCGCCGCGTGCACAGTCAGCTGAGCAGTCCGAAGCGTTAAGGAACCACTAAGGTGTTGAAAGTCATTCTCCCAAAAGATCAACGCGCGATTCGAAGGTTTCACTTTCACGATCACGCCACCGATCACGTCGGTTTTTTCCAAGTGACGCGCCGGTTGCATTCAAGTGCGTCTAAATGCCCGTATGAGTAACTGCCCGAAGTGATTTGAACTGTGATTGCATCCGACGGACTCTCCACGTGCAAGTCCTCGGTTTCAGTTGTTTACACACAATCCCGCGCAGTGAGATTATTGTTTTTTGTTGTTGGTGTTGTAGTTGCAGCGGCAGTGGGCACGACCGAGTTCAAAACAGCAATTAGCCTGCAAATTGCTGTGAAAACAAGGAGGTAGGGAAATTTTTCCTCGTTATTAATCGAATGGAATAATGATGATGATGATGATGATGGGGAGATGATGATTGTCTGGCCTGGTTGGACTGTGGAGGACGATGTCGCACCGGAGCGACGGGGCAGTGCACTGATAATGAGCTTGCGTTGGGCGATGATTTCACTTTCGTCGTCAGATCGGATTTGCGATTTCGCGGTTAGGTAACATCGCTGATCTGATCTAATCGAAGGGGCAGTGGATTGATGTCCGTTTGTCGTTCGTTGTGAGTTGTGATCGATTGAATGCGATTGTGGTGGGTAATTAAACACGACAAGTGATTTGTTTGTAAATTCCTGCCATAGGGACACCCAAGATTTTTAATTTCAATCTCGGTGCATCTGAAAATTCTACTAATTAGAATGTGAAATACGGATTTTCAAAGAAACACAACTGTCATTGAATTTTGATGCGAATGGTTGTAGTAGCTAAAGAAAAGAAAAATATGCCTTTTCGATCCTAACAATGTATTGTCACTTTTTGTTATTCATTTATTGTTATTATCGCAAGCAATGCTTGTTAGTTTTATGGAGATTTCAAAGCATTCTACAAGTCCAATCCATGGTCTTCAACACCGTCATAAAACCAAAACTGTTACTTAAGTATACCACGTCATTTCTTGCCATGCAAGAAATTTGTTTGTCATTCCAAAAAAAAAAACCCAAATGCATGTGATTAATAAACACGGCATAAGTTCTGACGTGAAATGTCAGCTGTTTACCTTTCGCACACACCACACAGCGGCTGCCACAAATCTCCGATGCTGAATGCAAGCTTCCCGTTTTCATTCATCTTTATTCACGTGAGATCGTTGTTTTTATTAGTTGCTTCATTCGCTAGTAGAGACGCCCTGCCAATGGATCCTCTTTGAAAGATAAAAATAACTCTCGATCTACTAGTTTTGTTTTAGAACGGTTCTTCCTGCTGCAAGCATGCCAGCAGTTTCCAACACAGAGTGACGCAACCTCGAATCGATCGCAAAGATAGAAAATTGTCCTACCGTTTCTCATCCATAGATTGTGCAATTTGTAATGCGCAATCACACATCATATTGCAAGTTTGGCGAGACGTTTTTTTAAACATTTTGTAACTCCAAGAAACGATGGTCAGAGTGGTCATTAGGGTGCCAATCCAATGTATGGGAAACATTTGACCATCGAATTTCAAAAAAGAGTATTCCTTAAAAGTATTGTCTCATCAAAAAAAGTTCCCACGCATAATTTGAGCTCAATCGGACTTCGTTAAGTGAACCCCCAAAACAGTCAAAGTTGGACTTTTTTGACCGATGAAAAATCATTATATAGTGAATTACAATGTTTTCATTATTGAATGGCTGATAAATCATATATGAGCATCACTAAAGTGTTTCGAGGCAGTTTTACTTTAGTTTGTTTTGTGTAATTTTGTGTTAAGTTAAGCGAACACAGCTGGCAATGCTTTAATTCATAAACTCAGGAAAAAAAATGTATTAAGACTGAATTTATACAAATTTATAAAAAAATCGATCGATTGAGACGAAGTTGCATCCATGAATAGACCCAATTTGGTGCTTATAGACCGACATTAAATCCTTATCCTTCGAATGTTTCCGACTTTATATAAAGAGTTGTGTAACTTTTCATGAAACATACAACCAAATCTCTTATCAAACACATCTTAGCAAGTGTATAACAAGTTGAATCTCGCTTACAGCTCAAAAACTTTATGAGTTATAATAAAAAATGTAATCGATCATAAGATAGATAATAGGCTGAGCTAAGGGACACATACCCTATATGAAATTTCCGAAATCGATTTTTTTTTTGATGCCAAAGGCCTTAGAAATGCATGAAACGTTATGAACTGGTGTTAGCCCGATTTTTTTTTTGAAAAAACGGCTTTCTGGGACTTTGAGGTAGCCCAAGGCTGAGTATTTCTTTAAAGAAATATGTACAAAAAACTTGTGTAGCACTTCCTTGTCGCCTATCCCGGTATCAAGCAATTTTCATTATTTAGTTACGTCAAAAAATATTTTATTTTCATGCATATTTTGATCACGGCAGTTTCTGTTATATGTTATCGTATTGGTACGTTCTATTTCAACTATTCAACATAAAACATTAATGAAAATATCTTAACGAAGTGTTGCATGTCAATTTTTTATTTTAAATTTTTAACTTAAAGAGTGATGCAAAATGAGGAAATTGCCCTAGTGAAATATCACATATTATATGTTAACAGTATCGTATGATAGTATACGAGATGTTTAAATACATATGTCCTTAATATCTCATTGAAGTTCTAATTTTCTTGTTTTTGTTTTTAAGTTTTCGACAAAAAAGACTTTCATTATGGATACAATTTATCCAGCCTTATTAAATATCACATATTAAATGTTAACAATGATTTATGATGACACAAGAGATGTGTAAATAATATTGTCTTCACTATTCCATTCAAATTCTCAATTATTTTTCAAAAGACCACCCTAATGGAACAAAAATGAACAAACCCTAATGAAATATTATGAATCTAGTTGAGAAAATGACCTACAATTATGAAAGAGGTGTTGAAATAATATTGCTTTACCATTCAAATTCTGATTTTTAGGATTTTTTTTTTAATTTTCGACAAAAGGGACCACTTTTATGGAAAATAAGTGGGCCATCTTAACGCAAAGAACATATTACATGTTGACAGTGGCTGATGATGATTTAAGAGATGTTTCAATACTATTGTCTTCTATGTTTCTTTCAAATTCAATTTTTTTAAATTATTTTTAAATTTTTCATCAAAAAGAACTATCTTAATGGAAATTAAGTGAGCCACCCTAATGAAATCTATATAAATAAAAATGAGTTGGGGTTTCCTTTGTCACGATTTAACTCGCGAGCGGAAGGACCGATCGGCGTGAAATTTTGTATGCAGAGATTTTTGGGGCCGGAAAATAATCTTATGATGAATCCTAGAGGGTTTGAGCTGTTTAGTCGAGTTATTAGTACGAGACACTGAAGAAGTCTGCACATTGTAGACGAAATACGCGTATCTGTCGAAGATAAGCAAAGGTAGTTGGAATTAAATGGAGATTACTAATTTTTCTTCTAAATTATAGTTATCTTATGATGGTTTGAGACCCCTCCCTTCACTTGAAAGGGGGGCTCCCACACATTTGAAACACAAATTTCTACACAACTCGAGAACTAATCAAGCAAAAGAAACCAAATTTAGCATGTGTGAGTTTTTGAAGGCCAAAAATGTTTTTATGGTAGCTTGAAAACCATCCCCGTCATAAAAGGGGGGGGGGCTCCCATACAAATAAAACACAATATTCAGCATAACTCGGGAACTAATCAAGCAAACGGAACGAAATTTAGCATGTGGTGGTTTTTTAAGCCAAAAAATGTTTCTATGTTGGTTTTAGACCCCTTCCCATCCTAAAGGGGGGGGGGGCTCCGATACAAATGAAATACACATTTAGTATTTGGTGGTTTTTGAAGACAAAAAAATATTCTATGTTGATTTGAGGCCCCTCCCCTTTCTGAAAGGGGGGAAACCTATTCAAATGAAACGCAAATCCTTGCATAACTCGAGAACTAATAAGAGAAATGGAACCAAATTTCTTATGTGGAAGTTTTTGAAGGAGGGAAATGTTTCTATGGTGATTTGAGACTCTTCCGTCATATGAGGAGAAAGGAGGGAGGGTGTGCTCTTAAACAAATGGAACCCAAATTTCTGCATAACTCGAGAAATAATCAAGCGAATGGAACCAAATGTTCGTGGTGGTGAAATGTTTTTATGGTGGTTCAAAGCCCCTCCTCCCTCTAAAAAGGGGGGCTCTCATACAAATGAAACAATATTCAACCAAACATGAGAACTATACCTACTGCTTTGCAAATTTGTATTCAGTGGTTTTTGGGTCCGGGAAAGCATCTTATGATAGTTCGAGGCCCTCCCGCTTCTAGAAAGGGTGGGATCCCTTGCAAATGAAAAACAAATTCCTGCATAACTCGAGAACTAATCAAGCAATGGGAACCATAATTGGTATGGGTGAGTTTTTGAAGGCAAGACATGTTTTTATGGTAATTTGAGACCTCTCCTCACTCTGAAAAGGGGGGCTACCATACATACGGAGCACAAATTTAAACCAAACATGAGAACTATCCCTACCGCTATGCAAATTTTTATGTTTGTATTATAGTTCGACACCCCTCCCGCCTTTAGAAAGGGGGGCTCCCATGCAAATGAAAAACTATTTTCTGCATAACTCAGGAACTAATCAAACAAATGGAACCAAATATGGCATGTGGAGGTTTTGTAGGCAAGAAATGTTTCTACGGTGGTTTGAGACACCAAGCAAAAGAAACCAAATTTAGCATGTGTGAGGTTTTAAAGGCAAGAAAGGTTTCTATGATGGTTTCAGATTCCTCTTCGCCCTGAAAGGGGGGCTCCTATACAAATGAAATACAATATTCTGTATAACTCGAGAACTAATCAAGCAAATTGAACCAAATCTGGCATGTGGAGATTGTTGTAGATGAATACTGTTTCAATGCTAATTTGAGACCCCTCCCTTTTCTGAAGGGGGGGGGGGGCTCCCATACAAATGAAACACAAATTTATGCATAACTCGAGAACTAATCAAGAAAATGGAACCAAATTTGGCAAATGGAGGTTTTTGAAGGAGAGAAATGTTTCTATGATGATTTGAGACCCCTCCGCCTTCTAAAAGTGAAGGGAGGGATCTTCCATATAAATGAAACACAATTTTTTGCATAACTCGAGAACTAATCCAGGAAATGGAACCAAATTTGGCATATGGAGGTTTTTGAAGAAGAGAGATGTTTTTATGGTCACTGAGACTCTTCCGCTTTCTGAAGGGGTGGGGGGGGCTCTCAAACAAATGAAACACAAATTTCTGCATAACTCGAGAACTAATAAAGCAAATGGAATCAAATTTGGCATGTGGATTTTTTTGAAGGTCAGACATATTTCTATGGTGGTTTGAGACCTTTTTGCCCTTTGAAAGGGGGGGGGGGGTTCTCATACAAATGAAACGCAATTTTCTGCATAACTCGAGAACTATTCAAGTAAATGAAACCACATTTGGCATGTGAGGGTTATTGGAAACAGGATTTTTATTTATATTAAAATGGATTTCTGTCTGACTGTCTGTCTGACCGATCGGAGTGAAAATATGTATGCAGGTATTTTTGGGGCTGAGGAAGTTTCTTATGATTGTTTGAGACCGCTTCCTCCTTCGGGCTCGCATACAAACGAAACACAAATTTCTGCATAGCTTGAGAACTAATCAAGCAAATGGAATCGAAAATGGTATGCGGGGTTTTTTGAATGCAAGAAATGTTTCTATGGTGCATTCAAACACAAATTTCAACCAATCCGGGGAATTTTCTAGGTAACTTAGCCACAAACTGTGTATAGTCTGGGTAAGAAGAATGTTCTGATAGAAGTTTGAACTTCTTATTACTCAAAAAAAAAAACTCATTATAAAAAGCGTCAGTTCTATGTAATGTTCATTCATTTAGTTGCAGGCGTAGCAACGCTCGCACCGGGATCAGCTAGTCACATATAATATGTAGGCAGTTGCCAACGATGATATAGGATATGTTTCAATACTATTGTCATGAATATCTCAGCAGTTGAATTCAAATCATTTAAGTAAAATTAAATCCACTCACTCAACTCAAAAAGTGGCCAAGTCCTGGAGAGTCCATTTTTTTCAAAAAAAAAAATTTCGAGCTAACACCTGCTCTCGACGTTTCATGCATTTTTAAAAACTTTGGCATCAAATAAATCGATTTCGGAAATTTCATGTGTAAATTGGGAAATTTTTCATGGGTCAAAAAAGTCAAACTATGACCGCTTTGGGTCCACTTAACGAAGTCCGATTGAGCTCAAATTTCGCATGGGGACTTCTTTTGAGAAGACAAAACTTTTGAGCACTAAAGACTGTATTCGATGAAATTTGGACTCACGCAATTGTTCGTAACTTTTTAGCGTGTGGGTAAAAATTATTGAAATTTTAACTGAATGTATTTCATTGTGTTGTGTCAATTGTGTAATGAGTTTCGTGAAAATCGGTCGAGTGATTTCAGTGATGGCTTCGAATGAAGAAATAGTGCGCCAACAAATTTTGAGCTGGTCAAGAAGGTTTAAGGCGGTGGTATTTCAAAACATATGCTGTAGTTGATCTGTATTATATTGCAATATACTGGGTAAAGTTATCAATAAAATCTGAATTAGCGATTTGAAATAAATCGAGTTTTATTTTGTATGAGAATATATTGGACACGGTGTAGATTGGAAATTGTGGCAAATGGTTTTTCATTTTGTGGGCTTTTTCTAAACTTTTTTTAGGATGCAGTTTTTTCCATTTTTTTTTTGCATACTTCCAGTTTATTCAAAACAAATATTGGCAACCCTGCCCTAGAGTACACGCTATTTCTAAACAATCCAAAATTGAGTACGATTAACTCAAATTCGTTGGAAGTATGGCTACTCAAAAGTGAGTAAAGAGAGTTCGTAGTGATAAGATGACAAACACTCAACATCGTCTTGAATTCGATCGATGTTTACTAATTGTCAACGTGTTGCTCCTAACAATCTTTACTCAATTTTGAGTAGCCATACTTCCGACGATTTTTAGTCAACCGTACTCAAATTTGGGTCGTATTTAAATAGCGTGTACCGCCTCTGCGCTATTCAGGTGTCGCTAGTGCTGCTTTCACCTTTCAATCCCCTCTCACTTTGACCAGTACAAGATAGTAACAAAACTGGGGTATGCGCCACGATAGGACCTGACGTCGAAAATATCTGAGAACTGCCTTCCATAAGCCTGAGATTCGATCTGTTTTGCTGATCTCTAGGTGAACCGGATATTCTTCTATTGGGCATATTCTTGAAGGTGGCATAATCGATGAGTCTGAGGGCGTTCTCGGTCGCAAGATGCTCCCTACTGATTGAAATAGTAATAATGTGTACATTGGGAAATATAAAATAGAGGTCAGCACTTGTCTCGTCTTTTCGTTGAAAAAACAACTTTCAAACGCAGTACCTAGCATTTGTTTGCGCATTTTGTCCAAGAGCATGTGTTTAAAATTTAAAACGTATGTAATTTATTTAACAGCTTTTTTATGAATTCTTTCCATTAGGGTAAGCAGAGCAAGACCAGAATAAAATAACTAGCAGCACGCTCGTCAGCTGGTCCGGTTAACTCATTGAAGCAAAAAACACCAACCGGTAACAAGGACATTCGACGACGACGGCAACGACGACGACGAATGACCTCACCGCCTGCTATGCAGAGCGGCAGAAACTGACACTTTTTGGTCATGGACGACAGAAATGTATACGGTGGATTATTATTTATACCGCAGCTATTGGCACCTTGTGCTGGAAAAAAAACCCGAGCATCACGAGCATTGGGTTGAAATTAAAATATCCCTCCCGAACACAACAACAACAACAACAACAAACAGCCCAACGAAAGCGCAGAATCGACTACTTCCGCTATGCATACCGCGCTGGTCAGATAACATTTATCAATCACCCCACACTTGAAGGAAGCCAAAAGTTCTGCCATTGCGAAAAACACATGGATATGGGCCAAAACGACCCGTCTACTGTCGCATCATCGTGTATTTACATTGGTTTTTCCGCGCGTAAACAAACTGCGCCGGGTCTAATTTTATCCCACAGAGGCATGGTCGTCGTTGTTATGAGTCGATTCTATAGAAAACGCAAATCGCAGCAACCGCATTTTAGAATTTTCTCTGGTGAACATCAATAGTACAGTCTACTTGTCATATGGGAGTTATTGCTGTCAATATCTGTCAAATCATGCCGTTGCATTCTTAAACAGGGCAGAATTGCGTGAATATTGGGCCGTAATCAAGGGACATGATCTTGGAGATCACGATTCACGGATCGTGGAAAACTCGTCAAGAGATGACATACCATAATATGCAAGGCTGCAGCACATTTCGTAGATACTTTGTGATGGCACGGCCACCGCACTGCAGCGATGTGTTTGCGACGTCGGTGGTGGTGAGTGACTAAGAACTATTTTCAACTGGCCTCAAAAACAGGAAAACGTACATGTCGTCGAACTTTCGAGTCTACCGCGTCGCGTCGTTAGGAAAATAAAGCGCACGTATCAGTTTGGGGCAATTTTGTTGATTGGAAGGGAACATCCGATGACGGAATTAGCGTACGTATGTAAACAATATTTGAACCGAAATTTTGTTTTCCAACTCGAAAAGAATGAGCGAATTCTACGTTGTTGGTGGATACCGTCGCGCAGGTACCATATTTTGCGTAGTTTCCCAACTTGACGCAAATAATCAGTTTTTAGCCAACCTTTTTTGCCACTTTCAAAATCCCGAATTTTTCATGGTATTCCTGGTAAACATATTCCTTCCATATTCCCGGAACACAACCAAGCAAAAACGAATAACAGTGATTTGCAATATACTTGATACCATCAGCAGCTGACCGGCAACACTGTCGTGGAGGGCGAATTGAGTTCAGTGGAGATGGAACGTAAATATTTACTATCCGAAACAATACACTAAAGGGTGTCCACGATGAAATTGCCACACACAAAATTGATTCGCAAAATTCGAGTTTTCATCCGATTGCCATCAAATTTTCAGGGATTGAGAAATAACTATTAAACTTCATTTTACCATATTACTCGTATTTTATATGCCCGCACCTTGGCCTTAACCCCGGCCATAAGATTCTGCACAACCTGTGAATCAACCGTTTTTTGCATGTAAACCCATACTTTCTTCAGTTCCTCGACTGTCTTCACTACCTTAGGTCGTTTAAGAAGGTGCTGCTTCATAATCGCCCAGTACTTCTCGATGGGGCGGAGCTCCGGAGTGTTGGGAGGGTTGAACATTTTCGGCACGAAATTGACCTTATTGACCATACCACTTCAGCACGTCCTTGGAGTAGTGGCATGAGGCCAAATCCGGCCAGAAGATTGTTGGGACGTTGTGGGCCTTCAGGAGAGGAAGCAGCCGCTTCTGGAGGCACTCTTTTATGTACACCTGTCCGTTCATCGTGTCCTGGGTCACGAAAGGTGCACTCCGCTTCCCGCACGTGCAGATGGCTTGCCAAACCAGGAATTTCTTCGCAAATTTGGACATCTTCTGAGTGCGGACATGCTCCGGAACGCTGAACTTATCCTTGGCCGTGAAAAACAGGTTGCCGGGGATCTGTTTGAAGTCGGCCTTCACATATGTTTCGTCGTCCATGATGCAGCATTCAACTTTCGTCAGCATGTTGAGGTTCAACTTTCTGGCACGGGTTTTGGCGGACTTGTTCTGCTTCTCGTCCGATTAGGGGCCTTTTGTACCTTGAACGTTCGAATCCCAGCCTTAGTTTTGGCCTTCTGGACAAAACTTCGGCTTAGGTGCAGCTTCTTAGCCACATCCCGAACGGAGGCGTTCGGATTTCGGTTGAAGGCCCCAACTACGCGGTTGTGATTTTTGGTGTTGTACGGAATACGTTTTCCTTCACTTCTGGGCTTCCGATCGGTGGTCAACCGTTCCTCGAACCGCTTAGTCACTCGCGACACCGTGGAATTCGCGATTCCCAACGTTTTAGCGATGGAACGATGCGAGAGATCCTTGTGTTCGTGATGAATGCGCAAGATTTTATCACGCACGAGCTGTTCTTTCGACTCCATTTCCGCGAGTTTTGATCACAGGACTTTAAAACTTTCAGGATGTATATAATGCACTATGATCTAAATCCACCAAAATTTTCATTAAATTCTACCCAACGGTTAAAAAGTTAGAGCAATTTCATAGTGTGGCAATTTCATCGTGGACACCCTTTACACGAGGAGAGTGCTTTTCAAGATCGTCCTCAAAATTGTATGATAGATTTTTAAGGGTACGGTTTTTGACCAAATTATGAAGCCTTTAATTACATCTAACCTAAAAAAATTACACATCACAGAATATTACACAGAATTATTCACAGGCCTAAATCTCATATCTAAAATTTCGTTTTGTATTTCTATCAGTTGGATTGCCACACTGAATTTTGTGAGTATAATTTGATAACCTTTTTTTTTTTTTCTTATGAAGGTTTACTGGCGGGACTCTGAAACCTCTACGCCAGAGGCCTTTGATGTTATCGTTGCGTATTTTTTTTCGAATCATATTGCCAGCCGTACACGGAACATTTAAATTAATAGAATAATAACCATTGAATTGTAGTATGCCATGATCTAGACTAGAATAAAAATTTCATTCTGTAAAGGGCGATACGGTCAAAATTTGGTCAATATCAACTTGACGTATTTCTTTCAATTTTGCATTTAAAAAACCTGAACACCCCTCATTTTGAAGGTGTGTGTGTGTAGAATGTTGCTCCTATTTTGATTTTGGAATTCACTCTTCAGTTGTCAAAATGCCGTCCAAGCAAGAAGAGCAGCGTATCAAAATTTTGCTCGCGCATCGCGAAAATCCGAGCTACTCGCACGCAAAGTTGGCAAAATCGCTAAAAGTTGCCAAATCAACCGTTACAAATGTAATTAAAGTGTTTGGGGAACGTTTGTCGACAGCCAGGAAGTCTGGATCGGGGGGAAATCGAAAACCGGAAGCCGCTGAGACGAAAAAGAGAGTTGCCGGTAGTTTTAAGCGAAACCCTAACCTATCTCTCCGAGATGCCGCAAACAAGCTGGGTGTATCGTCTACAACCGTGCATCGAGCCAAAAAACGAGCCGGACTATCGACTTACAAGAAGGTAGTGACTCCAAATCGCGATGATAAACAAAATACGACGGCCAAAGCGCGATCCCGGAGGCTGTACACGACGATGCTGACGAAGTTTGACTGCGTGGTAATGGACGACGAAACCTACGTCAAAGCCGACTACAAGCAGCAGCGGGACAGGAGTTTTATACGGCAAAAGGAAGGGGAAAGGTAGCAGATATTTTCAAGCACACGAAACTGTCAAAGTTCGCAAAGAAATATCTGGTTTGGCAAGCCATCTGTACTTGTGGCTTGAAAAGCAGCATTTTCATAGCTTCCGGGACTGTCAACCAAGAAATTTACGTGAAAGAGTGTTTGAATAAACGTCTGCTGCCTTTTCTGAAGAAACACGGTTGTTCCGTACTGTTTTGGCCGGATTTGGCATCTTGCCATTACGGTAAAAAGGCCATGGAGTGGTACGCCGCCAACAACGTGCAGGTGGTTCCCAAGGACAAGAACCCTCCCAACACGCCAGAGCTCCGCCCAATTGAGAAATACTGGGCTATTGTCAAGCGGAACCTAAAGAAGACCAAAAAAACTGCTAAGGACGAGCAGCAGTTCAAGGCAAACTGGCTTTCTGCGGCGAAGAAGGTGGACAAAATGGCTGTACAAAATCTGATGGCAGGGGTCAAGCGTAAGGCCCGGCAATTCGGATTTGGAAAAGCGGAAGCCTAACTGAATATTTTTCCTGAATTTTATACTAATTGAACTTGAAAAAGAAATTTAATTTGATTTTTTAAATAAACGATTTCACCGATTTACACGCGTTTTCCCTTGACCAAATTTTGACCGTATCACCCTTTATTACACTACGAAACCTACTAGACGTACAGTCGTATTTATCCAACAGGTTATGGGCCCAGGCCGTTACCATAGGATACGACTCTGTTAGTGAAGAAAGAAATTTTTTTTTCCACGAAAAATGGTGAATCCTGAAGATACCCAAAATGGATCTGGATCAAACTCGAATCAAGCTGGACAGTTGAGACGCCCAGGAGGATCAGTATCCTTGCCAGTGCGAGAAGTTCTTCGAGGATCGGAAAACTACAGTTCTTGGTCTCTCGCCACCAAGATGGTCCTTATCAAGGAGCGGACCTGGTGTGAAGTGAAGGAGGGAGCTGAAGGTGAACCGGCGGTGAGCGATGACATCTCCGAGCAAGCGTTGGCGACCATATGTCTCAGCATTGATTCAAGCATCTATGGACTAGTGAGGGATGCCAAGAGTGCAAAGGAAGCGTGGGACAATCTTCGGAACACGTATGAACACAGTGGATCAACTTGGAAGATTGGTCTGCTAAGGAAGCTCACAGGTATTCGGTTAGCCGGAGCTGAGTGTGACGAGGACATTATCTGCCAGACGACTCAGCAGTATGTGAAAGAGTTGTTCACGACTAGTTATCAGTTGGCGGAAGTTGGATTTAAGGTTGATGATGCTTGGCTGGCTAGTTTATTAATGAAAGGCCTGCCGAAGCAATATGATCCAATGATCCTCGGCCTGGAGTCATCTGGAATCAACCTAACGACGGATATCGTCAAAGCAAAGATATTGCAAGATGTGAAGATATCAAGCGAGATGAAGCCAGGTCAAGAAAGGTTTCTCAGCAAGTCCAAATTGACTCCGAAGACCAGTAGCGAGAAATCTAGCGTCAAGTGCTACCGGTGCAAGAAAACGGGTCACTGTGCATCTCAGTGTTCCAATCAAGCTATTGAGAAGTAGAAAGAGAAGCATACCAAGAACAGTGGCCATGCTGCATTCTTCGCAGCATTTGACGCATGTCAGATGTCATCAACGGCAGAGGAAGACTGGATCTTTGATTCTGGAGCAACTGCTGCCGCAGTCAAAAACCCTTCACAGTTTTCAGAATCAAATCAAGATTGCAAGGATCCTAATACAGGCAATCAGTTGGTGTTTGATGAACCACTTACGTTTTTAGAGGCGATTTGCAGTAATAACAGTGACCGGTGGAAGGAGGCAATGCAATCGGAATATGACGCCTTGCAGGAAAATTGCACGTGGGATCTGACGAATTTACCTGCTGGACGTAAGGCTTTACGGTCAAAGTGGGTATACAAGGTTAAAACCAACTCGGATGGTTCGGTGGAGAGGTTCAAAACCCGATTAGTCATCAAAGGTTTCTCTCAAGTAAAAGGCGTGGACTACAATGAGATCTATGCACCTGTAGTTCGATATGCCACTGTTCGCTACCTCATGTCTCTAGCAGCTAGAATGAACCTGAAAGAACTGCAGATGGATGCAAAGACGGCGTTCCTGCAGGGAGAGTTAGAAGAGGAGGAAATATTTATGAAACAACCTGAAGGGTTCGTGAATCAGCGACAAAAGTTTGTAAGCTGAGGAAAGCTTTGTACGGGCTCAAACAAGCGAGCAGAGTTTGGAATTTGAAGCTGGACACCGAGCTGAAACGTATTGGATTGAAGCGGTCCAAGTACGATACGTGTGTCTACTACAAAATCGAAGGTACAAATGTCCTGATAGTAGCAGTTTACGTGCTTATTTTTTCGAACAACGTGCGCTGGGAAGAAAATTTGAAGAAGCAGCTAACCAAGAAGTTTAAAATGAAGGACTTGGGGCTAGCCAACAAAGTTCTCGGAATTCGTATAACAAGAAAAGATAGTGTAGTAAGGCTGGATCATACATTAATGATCTTTTGCAAGGATTCGGTACTACTGCATGCAACACTGTGACAACGCCAGCGGATCCCGGGTAGAAACTAAACAAGCAAATGTGTCCTAAGTCAGAAGAAGAGCGGAAACAGATGGAAAAGGTTCCATTCCGAGAACTGGTGGGCGGTTTGCAATATTTGGCGCAAGGAACTCTTCCAGACATTAGTTTTGCTGTAAATGCTGTAAGCCATTTCTGTAACGACCCTGGAAAAGCTCACTGGACAGCGGCGGAACGAATTCTTCGTTATTTGAAAGGAAGGAAACTAATGAAATTGACGTACAACGGACGACGTGATGGAAACTTCGTAGGCTACTGCGATGCGGATTGGGGCAATGACACTGACACCCGTCGGTCTATCACTGGATATGTGTTCATCATGCAATCTGGAGGACCAATTGCGTGGAACTGTCGCAAGCAGTCAACGATTGCTCTCTCGACGATGGAAGCCGAGTATATGGCAGTTTCATCTGCCACACAGAAAGCCAGTTGGTGGAGAGGTTTTCGACAGGAGCTGTCAGGATGCGCAGAATCTGTAACTATCTTCTGCGATAATCAGAGTGCTATTTAACCTGGCGGGAAAAGAAATCGGTTACTCGTCAAGGAGCAAACATATTGACATTCGACATCACTTTGTAAGGCAGCATATTGAAGAGAGACAAATTCAACTGGAACATGTTAGTGCTGAGCATCAAGCAGCGGACCTGCTAACCAAGGCACTACCGAACAACAAGTTTGAAGACGGACGGAAGGCCCTCGGAATCAGAGACATTCATGGTTAGGGAGGGATGATAGAATAATAACCAATTGAATTGTAGTATGCCATGATCTAGACAAGAATAAAAACTTCATTCTGTATTACACTACCAAACCTACTAGACGTACAGTCGTATTTGTCCAACACAAATGACTCGGAAGGAGCCACGTTTGAGAATTTTGAGTCCTTTCGTCTGTCTTTCCTTCGATTTTCCCTTCATTATTTTGTTAGTCAGTGTTACGCCTGCAAGTTTAATACGGCGCTTCGTAATTTATTCAGTCTATGGTAGTTCAGTCCGTGAAGTGTCATTTATGAACTATGAGAGTCTTCCGAAGCAGTTTTCTCGAACCAAAAATAAAAAGCTGTTGTACTGTTCCTTGTCCCTTACAATTACATAACGTAACTCGTGTTGATGCATTTCATTAGCCGTGCAAGGATCATGCCGTCCATAGAGACGCTGTTGACACTGCCTCAAAAAGTGTTACACCTTCAAGTTTCCTTTCCCTTTCTCTCAGTCATGCTCATGTCCACTGTTTTGTATGGTGTCGTTTCGTCTTTTTCTTATTTTGTTTGTTTGTTAGTGTTTTCTTCAGTCTTTTATCGTTAAGTTCATCATTTATGTGCTGTGAAAGTCTTTTTGAGCAGTTTTCTCTTATTTTTATAATTCTGGCACGTAGCTAGAACCATGAATTTTATCATAATAATAAGACTAAAATAATGAACGATCTCACCGATGTTTCGTTTCTTCATTCTTGTGTTCCTTTCGTTCCCTTGCCTTTGTGTTGGTTGGCATCTTTATATTGGTCTGCCTCGTCGTATGCCGGTTTCTAGGATCTTCAGGTGATACCAATTCCAATTTGGCCACATTGTCCATTACCGATGCGTACTCTAAAACTGCATTTTTCTTCAAAACTGTTCAGCTAAAATTATACAAGAAAATCGCTTCACCTCTTCAAGACCTCGTTACAAGTATAGAAAAGTTCTGTCTAGTTAGAATCCGGAATCACTTATTGTGTTGCAGCGGGAAGTGACCGCCGCAAGAATTCTTTAACAGCGGTTTGTTAACCTAGGCGCCCACTTTCTGTGGTATAAATTTCACGGTGTCTTGTTCAGTGAGTCAAAAATTATTCTAGGTGGAAGCCGAGAGGAGAGAAAAAATTCTGCTCACTCACGTTGATAATCCAACGTGGTCCGCAATAAAAATCGCAAAAACGTTGAAAATCGCCAGATCAACCGTGTATGATGTGCTCAAACGTTTCAGGGAGCGAAAGAGCGTGGATCGAGTGCCTCAAGGTAAGCGTCATAGTGGAACATATGACCGCAAGCTGGCCCAGAAGGTGTTGAAAACCGTCAGAGCAAACCCTGAACTATCAGATAATTGGAAATCGCACAAAAATACGCTGCTGCTCGCAGTACCGTTCAAAGAATCCGTATGCGAGCAGGATCGTCACCAAAACTTGAGCTCGGAAATTGTACCAGCAGGTTTTGACGAACTACCAAGGATGCCTGCTCATCGACGATGAATCCTACGTCAAAATGGATTTCGGACAGCTTCCTGGTCGAAAATCTACATGGCGACGGCACGAGAAGATGTTCTGCGATGTTTGAGTTTGCTTTTGCACATTTGCCAAAACCTGATGATTTGGCAAGGGATATGCAGCTGCGGAGCAAAGATCAAAGTAACGAATAAGCCGATGGACTCGAAGCTGTACAAGGAAGAATGCCTCAAAAACCGCGTACTACCTTTCATTAAAGCCCATAAAACAGTCCCGTGAAGTTCTGGCCAGATTTGGCGAGTTGCCACTACAGCCGGAAAGTCATCCAGTGGTACCACTATAATAACGTAGATTTCATCGATAAAAACATAAATTCACCCAACTGCCCGCAGTTCCAGCTCATCGAGAGATTTTGGGCAATGATGAAGCGGAAGCTTAAGAAAAGTGGAAAAACGGCTCGGGACGCGACTCAGATGACCAAAATAAACAACAAATGTGCCAAGGAAGTTGACTCCGGAGGTGTTCTGTGTGCAGCGTTCGATGGGAAAGGAATAAAGAAGAGAGTGCGAATTTTCATTAGAAACGAAGAGAAATGATTTGTATTGATATTTTTTCCTTAAAGTACAGTGAGTTACATTTGTTTTGATGTATTAAACTTATTTGTACGTCAATCTGTTACCGAGATACAGATGATTTTATTATTCCGGATTCTAAATGGACATAGCTTTAATACAGTGAGGATCAGTGCCTTAGATTTTCATAAAATATCCATGAGAAGTGAAAATAATTTTGTCCCAGTGTAATGAATTTACTTTTCCGATTTTCATGATTACCGCTGTCACTTCTATGCCAACTGAATTTTGTTTGCTGCAATGAATGAAGTCGGATCTAAATGTGGGTCAAAAGTCTGCTGTCGCTGTTGTTTTGATTATCAATCGGTAAGCATGAATTTCACTAGACGCAATCTGAATATCATCTCTTGTGATGATTTTTAGTGATTTTGAATCCTAATACGAACATGGAATAACCAGAGCCGTCATCATCGTTCCAGAAGAATAGATGCTAGCCATGTTGAGCCAAAATACCCTGGACTATTCTGCCTCTGGATATTTTCCGATCCGGACGGATAATTAATGTTCATTGTGGTTTATTCTATTTCATTTCTGAAATTTCGAAATTCTTGGAAAATGAACCTGAATGAATATCCAAAGCATTTAGAAAATCGAACGTTCATTCTTCGGATTACGTTTGTTGTTACGAGTCATCATTTGATTTTCGTATGGAACTTATAGGTAATCAATGTTATGTTGCCTGGAAATCCACGCTTATGAACCTAAGAACATGACTTTTATCAAGGCTGATGAGGATTGCTCTCAATTTCGACGAAAACTCGATCATAAACCCAACCAGTTATATCATCGAAGTTCCAATGAGGCACAGAACAAACCCATTCAATGCCTCAATCAAAACAAAGTTGCCCTCCATCATCGCGCTTCGTACGATCGAGCTAACTCACGATCTCGAAAACAATAATCTCCGAAACACATGACTACACACAGCCACAACCTATTCATAGAAGCCTCCCACGCATTCTTTCTCACTGAATGTTGTCGACACAGCCAGCGTCAATCCGTTGTAGTTTTACGGATAATAAAAACGACGCAGAATTGGTCGCAGTCGCGGAAAACGCCTGGCGCCCATTGGAATGACCTTCATTTCCACCGCACTTGCCGGCGGAGGTCCAAGGGATCCCTGTGGCGCTGTCGGCGTTCAAGTTTCCCGAATATTGCGTACCACATTCCACACCGCTAATGGAGGGTTGCGCGTTCTACTTTCCATTCAAACTAAGATCCAAATCTAGAGCAGTGTCATTCACGAGGAAAAAGGTTACGAAGAAAATGAAAACCTGTGTGCGACGTCGTCGTCGTTGTTGTCGTTGTCGTCTACGAAAACTCTCTTATAAGAACGTATTTTTTTTTATTATTATTAATTTTCTGTTTTGTTCTGCTCTTTTCTCTCTCTCTCTTTTCAACAGCCATTATTATTATTAATACGAGGAAAAGCGGTGAGAGCCGTCGTTCTACGCGTCGCCGGCGGTCTTCTGGTCGATTTGAAGCAGACGGCGATTCAAAACGAAAGTGAATGTGAACGTGACAAGATCGATTCTTGAGCTAAACTGTGAAAGTGGAACCGCGAATCAATTGTTTTTGTTTACTACCGATTGTGATAGATTGTTTTAGCGTGTAAAGGAACCTAGTTCCGGATAAATAAAGGCGAACGTGTAGTGATGATTAAATTTACCAAAGCAACCGGGGCGTATGCAGCCCTGGTTTCCGTCATATCAGGAACCATTTTATGGTACGTTTCGTTTCGAGCCGAGGAAGGGGTTGTCAATTTTCACCCAAAAACGGTCACCGCTTGGGGTCGCATGTCGAAAAACGGTGACCGTTTTTGTGTGGGATTTGACATGAAGACACTGCGAACTACGTTGGTGTTTATGTTTTGTTGAACAGGTTCAACTTTCGACCGTTGGGAGTATTTTTCTTCTCCGCATTGGTGGTGTTTTGGTGTAGGCAGTACGCCAATCTCCGCCTGCAGATGACCCCGCTGGTAGAGGACAAGCTGCGGAGCCTGGGTCACCGGGCGCTCCAGATGCGGAACGAGAAACCCGGCCTGTTCTGTGCGCTCATATCAACTTTCCTGATTCTGTTGGCCATCGTCGGCCACGTGGTTTCCGGAGCGTACATCGTCGTTGCGCTGCTGGTGCTGTCCATCGTTATTTCCACCAAGTATGACATCAAAATCGTTGCCGATCATGATCAAAGTGAGTACGTCATCTGATATTCGTTCGATATTCCTCATTTGGTTTGGCTTCAATTTCCATAAGTTGACTGTGGGGGTTGTGTGCCTAACTGCGGCTGCCATAAGTACAACCTGCCGACCGACCTACTATGTACTGACTGGCATTTAGCTTGGGGTTTACTGGTTCATTCCCGCAGTGCGGTAGAAGCTGCTGGTGGTGGCGGCAGCGGTGGTGGTTGTAGTAGAGTGTGACCTTCACCGCCTCTCGACTGCTTGTTGACGTTCGTCGTGACGACGTCAAACGCCTGAATAGGTGTTAGGTTTTAGGATCGGTCGCAGATAGGTATTGGAATTTATCTTCGTGAATCCGATAAACAATCGTTATGATAGAGCGAAGTCGGTCACAGCGTAATTGAAGGTTGTTGTTGGGAGACTTTTTGTAAAATCGTTACTTTTTCTGATACTGATTTTCGAAATAAATGATAAGGAAATACTGTGCATTTAGAGAATTTAGTATGCAAAACGATGTTGAAAACCAGGTTTAAGTTTTGATTGTTACAGGGCTGGTAGCGAGTCACTTTTTAGTGACTTGGTTACTATTTTGAGTCTAGTCACTAAAAAGTCACTATTTGCATCCAAAAGTCACTAAAGTCACTATTTATCGGAAAATGGTCACTAAAGTCACTATTTTCGCACTGCCGAATGTAAAAAGTTTAAAAAAAACCACTTGTTCATATTGTACAATAGTCAACCAAATGGTGATCTGGCCATACTTCATAAAAGTCGAGAAGTAGATGCCCTGGTGAACGATGTCCTGCCTCTACCTCAATTGAACTTGTCAAATGCAGAGCGCTGGTAGGTCACAGCACTCTAGATTAGCTTGAATGCTACGCACGTGGTCCCATAGTATAACATCTTTCATTGTGTTTACAATGTTCCAGCTATTTAATAATAATTTTTCATATTTCTATACAAATAAACCTAGTGATATCCATGACGAATCGAACGGGATAGGTGTGAAAACTTAAAACGTTTATCCAATATACAAATAAAATGTCCAATAGAGAAACTACATACATACAAGAATCAAGTCATATTTGATTTACACTCACTTTTTTTGAAAAATATTTTGTTCAATTCAGTTTTTTTCAAAAGTGGACTACCCTTTCGGTATCCAAATGGTCGAGAAAAGTGGGAACGAATTGAAAATCAGACAAAGGGCTTATTTTTGGTTATTCACGTAGTAATTCTGAATCTAGATTTGATTGTTCTTATCCCATCAGTCAAGCAAACTCAATTCCATCATAGATGAAATCGGGATACACTGAAATTCGACCAGTTTATAAAAGCGTAATGATTTCAAAGTTCCATTAAAACTCGTACATTAGAATTTTATATTTTGCTGAAATTTCTAATGTTAGTTTTTATGACTTTGCTTGACTGCTGTTAAACCGAATATTTTTGTGCAAAGTTGTAAAAGTAGAAATTGATCTAAACATTTTTGATAAAGTTTACAAGCTATTGTTAAGCATACTGATCTATTTCAATAATATTTTCTAAGGTTTCTTCTAGAGAGAAGAACCACTCATACATCTAGTATACGCTGATATGGAAAGGTTGATGCAAACCATAGCCGTTCAAGTTTGCAAGCCCAATTTGTGGCCCGCGAATACTTCACTTCCAGAGAACAGTCGGTCCAGAGGACTATATTAAGTAATTGCTACCTGCCCTTTCAGGCCTATTTATACAAGTAATTTCAATAACATAGAAATGATTGAATAAAGTAGGAAATATTTTTATGAGATGTGCTGGGTCGTCCAAACTGCTCAGGAAATCAGAACTTAAGATGAACAGTTGTAATAGTAGGTTTATTCACTTTACCATAATATGATAGGTATTCAAATATTTTCTGTAGAATTTCCTAGAAGACCAACTGACACTATGAGATAACCGTGGGATATTCTATGCCAAACAAACTAACTTAACTTTGTATAGCCCTTAGAGCTATTGTTACAATTATAAGCCTTAAATTTTGAAAGACAGTTTGAATGAACTGAAACTAGCAAGGTTATCCTTTGACGTCTGAGGACGTTTTAAAATATTCATTGAATTTGTTTGAATATTTATCGTAGCTTCGTATAGCCTAAAAAGCTACGGTTCGGAAGTTCTGAACTCAAGATCAGTTCCCAAGGTATCTCATTATATTCCAAAAGATTCACTTGATTTGGTCAAATACATATTGGTACTTTGCCAAGTTAAAAAAAGCTGGTGATTTTAAGCTACAATTCCAATCTTAAAATCTTCGGCTGTAGATTTTAAGTTTTGAATTCCAGGAAAGTTTGGATAACCTAGAACATCAGAAGATTATCTCATAATGTCTGTTGTTCTTCCAAAATATTCATTTTGGTTACAACTGTTGGCCCTATGTTCTCAATGATAGTTTCGATGACCTAGAACATGTCATATTGCTTTGTAATGTTTCTTTACTTTAAGAATATTTATTTAATATGTTTGAATATTCATTGTTACTTTGTGTTGCCTAAAATTTATTGTTACAACCTGGATGACCTAGACCATCCCAAGATTCTCTTCTTATGTATTTTGACGTTCGAAAATATTCACTGAATATACTTGAATTCGTGATGTTACTTTGTATAGCCCAAAAAACTACTGTTACTTCAGTATATTTCAAGTTACGAACTCCAGAACGGCTTGGTATTTCTAGAGGATCTCAAAGTTATAAAATAATGAGTGTTGCCCTTCCAAAAGATTCATTGAATATGTTTGAATTCCAATATATAGCTCAAAAACTTTTGTTACAACGGTAGATCTTATGTTTTGAACTTAAGTACAGTTTGGAGTACCTAGAATATCCCAAGGTTGGCCTTGCACACTATTCAATCAATATACATACATATTGTCCCTTTACACACTCCACACACCTAATGTTACAACTGTAGATCTTGTTTTCTGAACTCAAGGATAGTTTGGATGACTTAGATTATCCCCGTTCATCACATGGTGTTTTTCTTTACGTTCGAAAATATTTACTACATATGTTTCAACACGTAGCGTAATTTTGTGTAGCCCAAATAGCTATAGTTACTACTGTCTATCTTAAGTTCTGAACTCAAGGTCAGTTTCGATTACCTAGAACATCATCAAGTTTTCAAATAATGCCTGTTGATTCCAAAAGGTTTATGCAATATGTTTGAATACATATTGGAACCTTATACAGCTCTAAAAGCTTTTGTTACAACTGTAGATCTGAAGTTCAGAGCTCTGGTTCATTTTGGATAACCTAGAATATTCCAGAAAGATAAAAACATATTAAACGGTTATCAACGAGAATTTAATAATACGTATGCAAAAGTACAATTTTCTGAAACAAAGCTTTAAACTATTAAGAAGGTATTTATTTTTTCTTCTTGAACTTTTTTAGCAAGATATGTCAGAAGCAATTCTAGCACAGACCATGCTGGAAGGAATTTCAACCATGCGTTTAGACCCATCTTCGCAAACACGAGCTGCGGACCAAGTGTAGAAGACCGTGGAGAAAAAAAATTCGCTTGATTACGTCGCTTCTTTACAAAGAAAAACCCAAAAAGTGACTCTGCGCGGCAGTATGATTCATTATTTGTAAACGGGGGTAATCACTTAGTTATTTTTTACTGTACTTATAAAACAAATGTATAAAAGATTAAAAAATACTTAAATTTGGAAATCACTTTTAATCACTATTTGGTCACTATTTTTATTATTTTAGTCACTTAAGTCACTATTATTTATCCCTAAATCCGCTACCAGCCCTGTTGTTAACATAATGTGTGATAATGGAACTTATACTCAACTGATTGATGCATACAACTGAAAAATCTATCGAAGGAGAATCTCAGTGTTGGAGACCGATCATTTTCCACTGAAAAAATAACGAGTAAGTTTTGAAAAGGTCGTAAGTTTTGTTCGAACAATTTTAACTCGAAACTATTGATTGCATAAAAAAAACTGTCTAAGAACGAATTGTTGCGAAATAATGGGAGTTTCTGGAGAGAATACTACACTGGTCGGAAAAAATATTCCCTAGTAAAAACTTGATAATAAACCTAAAATTAAAAAGAAAAAAAAAATCAAAGTACAGATGGTTATTTTTTCGCTAAATTTTTACTCCATAAACTAGACATCTCAACGCGCATTTTCAAGATTTCAGGTGGATAGAAAAAAGTTATTTTGAGTGCATTTTTGAAATATTGACCGTTTTCAAGAAAACATATGTGTTCGATGGCAAATTATGATTTCTCAGCCAATTTTGAAAAAAAAGGTGTGCTTCGCCCTATTCAAACCGCGATTCTCTATCAGCAACAAATGGTGTTTCGAATTGTACATGGAATTGGCTACAATTCACTACTTGACGTCGAGACAATCGGATAAACTATTTGAAAGTTACCATAAGAATTAAATAAACTTTTAATAAAATAAAATGGAAATAATGCATAAACAGTGTTAATACTGCAACTTGTTCTGTAATATACCAAAAATCTTGACCGGTTTGACTAGGGTCCGGGACAGCCCAATGGGGTTGTACGCAAAGTTGACGTAGGATTATTATTACTATTTTTCATTGATCGATTGGGTCAAGAAGCCTTTCAGAATATCAGTGAAGTTGTGTAAAATAACACACAGCCGGTTGATGTAGACTAAGTTATACCGTTTGATACATTGTCTGGTTTAACAAATTAGATTAGTTTCGTTTGTTTTGTAGAGCAACATTGCAACCTAGGTGCAGTTCTAATGGGACGTTGAATCGGATGTATGTTAGAAAATCTCCAACTTATTGAAGCTACAATCTCAAAAATATATATATGATAAAGTTATTAGCGTTCAAAATGTTTTAAATATTCAATATCTAGGTCGAAATAGCGTGTAAAGTCTTAATAGAACAATAGACCAGCATTAGAATGTAAGTATGTTAGAAAAATCTATTGTACACTCTTTAGAAAGCATTTGGTGGCTCTGAAAAGGGCCGTGTGGTTTGAATAATAATACGGACACGTTCGTATTTGCTACGATGGTTGAAAGGATCACCATCTTTATGGCGTTAACGATAGTTAAGAATCTGTTAGCAATATGAATTTTATTTACAAGTACATACAAGGTTTCTTTTAAGAGTATGTAACTGTATGAAAATCATTTTTTTAATAGTCATCAATTTAAACGATAATTTTTGTGCAGGAATTCAATAAACCCTTAATAATTTCTTCAAATATTTCAAAGTTGACTTCAAACTCATGCTTTTATTCAAATTAATTAAATATTTATTCGCTCTGATTGCTGCCCTGATACTACGCATCC
This sequence comes from Aedes japonicus, assembly GCA_034211315.2. Taxonomy (NCBI): domain Eukaryota; kingdom Metazoa; phylum Arthropoda; class Insecta; order Diptera; family Culicidae; genus Aedes; species Aedes japonicus. Next base: position 308,552 of record JASCZW010000761.1, read on the forward strand.
ATATTCTGCGACATTTCACTGTCACTTTCTAACACTTTCTCAAAAAAATTTGATTCCTATTGAAAGTTAAGGACACTATTCGATGCACTAAAACGAACAGAAACACTTCTAAGCACTGATTGGAATTTTAAGGGAACATTACCAACATTAAAAAAACTTTTTATAAGAGGATTATGTCTGTCATAGGGAAAACATAACAGGCTGCGATTGCAAAAAGAAAACTTAGTGATTTTCAAAACCGAAATGTGATTTTCAGAGATATTTGGTAATTATCGAACAGAAATCGTGCAAAATTCAAGATCAGCCAAGATTTACGAATTAGGTAGGTGTCATGGGCAAACAATGAGCAAACTCTTATTATAATTCAGTATAACACTCTTTCAAAATCAAAATAGTAGCCCTGGAAAGAGTTTTTGACTAAAATGTTCGACTTTATGTGAAGTTTAGAGGGAAAATACAAAAAAAATCAGCATCTCAATTTTAAAGAAATTTGCGGACTTTTCCCGGAATACGTTTCTTCAACCGGCGCACATTATTCTCATCCATCGTTTTGGCAATCTTATTCCACTTGGTTCTCAATTCATTGATGTTTTAGACGACACTGCCATTCACCTTCAGCTTCCTCTTCATAATAGCCCAAAATCTCTCTACCGGTCTGAGCTGGGGACAGTTTGGTGGGTTGAGTTCTTGCGGTATAAACTGAATTCCGTTGGTTTCATATCAATGTGATGGCACTGTTTTTCTGTAATGACAGCTTGCAAGATCTGGCCAAAACATAACAGGTTCATTGTGGGATCTGATGAATAACCACCACAATATTCGCTATTGCAGACATTCCGTTCTGTACAGCTCTGAGTTAAATGTCTAATCAGTGACGAAAACCTTGGTCTTCCTACCGCAGCTACAGATGCCTTGCCAAATCATATGTTTACGTGCAAATTTATCTGCAAACACAAACTTAAATTTGGCAGGAACATTTCCCAAAGTCATAGCAAAGTCAAATGTTTGTCCCGGTAGCTGTTTGAAATCGGCATTTACAGAGGTTTCATCATCCATGAGGAGACAATCTTTGATTTTTGTCAACACCTGATCATACAGTTTTCTGGCACGGATTCTGGCCACATTGTTCTGCCTTTGGTTGTCTACAGGCACGGCATGACTTGAAGCCCTCCCGGAGATGAATCCGTTGCACTGCAAGATAGATGTCAAAGTTTAAAATTCCGACCGCTAGGGTCGCTGTAAGAATAAAAAAAGTCTGTTCCAATACTAACTGGGCCACACCTTACATGTTTCGCTCCTTGTGGTTGCGCTAACCAACTAAATTTGCCAAGAGCATGGCATAGCCGCGACCGCATTAAAAATGGCTGTTTAGCCAACCGCTGACCCATCATTCTGGCTGGTTGCTCGTCCGCGTACCCTCCTGCAGGATACTTGCAACCGCCAGCTGCCAGAGCAATATTGGCCCATTGCCGCTCTGCACAGCTACATGGCTGCCGAGCTCCGTTAAATATCGTGCACTGCTGCATATGAGGCGTTCCTCACTTAAATTTGAAGTCTATGATAGAAAAGTACTGTGCATATAGTAGATTTACTTTGAAAAATCGGCATTATAAGACATCACCTTATATATGCGTCCATTACAATAGTTGAATGTTAAAAATCAATAATTTTAAATATTGGAATCGAAGCGTAGAAAATGTTCCGATCGATTGGTGCAAACATTTTGACTTAGTTACTAGCGTTCAAAACCTTTTTTTCGTGATTCTCGAAATTTTCGCAATTCGAACGTGTACCCTAGTATTGAAAACACAATTCCGAATAATTTAGAAAATATTTTACTTTTTATTTATTTTATATTTAAAAACATCATGAATGCTCGATATGCAGGGTTGTTACAACAGCGCGGATTTCGCGAATTTCGCGGATTTCGCGATTTTCGCGGATTTGGCGCGGATTTGATCGTAAAATTTGTTCTGGCGCGGATTTGGCGCGGATTTGTTCGTAAATTTTTTTTCTGGCGCGGATTTGGCGCGGATTTATACGTAAAATTTGTTCTGGCGCGGATTTGTTCCAAATAGTTTCTATATACCAAAAATGAGTAAAACAAAAATAATCAAAACAGTTATACTAATGATTACAGAAATTATTATCATAGTTCTTAGACTAATTATAATTATGGTTATAATGACTATTATGATTATTATGTTAGTTATGATTAAAATAATTATTATAATCATTATGAGAACTATAACTGTAATGATAAATATGATTGTTATGATTATTTTGGTCATTTCTATTATAATGATTATAGAAAATAATGATTATATAAAAATATATATTGAATATTGTGATATTCTGAATATAATTTTAATACAATAAAAAAAGAAGATATTTATTTTGATTTTAATGATTATTACACTTATCATGATCATTACGATTAATGTGATTAAAATGATTTTTATTATTAGTCTAAAAACTATAATAATGATAATTTCTGTAATCATTTGTATATTATTTTGATTATTCTGATTATAACGAGAATGATTATTATGTAAATTATGAATATAATGATTATTATGATAATTATGATTATAATTATAATTCTGATTATTATGATCATTTTGATTGTAGTGATTATAAGGAATTTTCTGGGTTCAATTATTATATTGATTATTATGTTGATTATGATTTTAATGATTCTTACGATTATAATGAAAATTATGATAACTTAACTGTAATTTTAATAATAATAATAATTTTAATAATTATGACTGCTATGATTTATATGCTTTTGATGATTTTATTGAGTATTATGACTCATACTACTATTGCGATTTTTTATGATTATTATGGTAATTCAGAATATCACAACTATTACGATTATTAGAAATATTGTGATTATTATGGTCATTCGGACAATAATGCTTTTAATTGCTATAAAGATTATTATGATTACTACGATTATTATTTAAAAGATTATTATTAATTAATAAGATTATTATGCTTATTAACTTTCTTATGAATTATAAGAATTAGATTATTAAAAATATTATGATTATGATGATATGTATGATTATCATGATTATGAAGTATGCTATGACTATTACAATTATTTTAATTTGCATAATTATTTTGATTATTATCATTATTACTATTATTATTACCATCGTGAATGTGATATTGATTATTATCATTAAAATGATTTTTATGATAATTACGCATGACTATCTTGATTGATATAATAATGATGATGAGAATCAATAATCGCAAGAATTGTAATAATCATAATACAGGTATACCTCGATAATACGTACATCAACTTGATTCACTTGATCACTTCAAATTGAAATTGCATAAAAACAACTTCAAATTGAAATTGCACAAAAAAATCGAATACAACCAAAAAATAGGCAAAAGTTCCTCTATCTTTTAATTATATTAAATTTTAGGTACAACCATTAAATTTCATACAATTGCGACATGAAATGAGAAAGTAGATGTACATGTACTGTCGAGGTATGTCTGTAATAATAATTATAATCATAAGCATAATAATTATTATATATTTTTAATCATAATAATCATACTAATAGTTAAAGGCATACTTATCATATTAATCATAGTAATCGTAATTATCATCATGCAATAATATTCATAGTAGTCTTAATAATCATTATAATCTTAATAACCGTAATAAACATAATAAGTATTTTTAATCAAAATAATCAAAACATTCATTATTATCATAGTGATCATAAAAATCATAACCATCATAATTCAAATAATCATAGTAATCAAAATCATAATCACAATCATAATTATAAAAATAATAATATGATTATAATCATTATCATTATAATAAGCATTATCATAACAATCAAAATGAATCATAATAATCAAAATAATCAAATGGTAATTCATAATAATCAAAATAATAATCATAATTATAATCTTGATCCTAGTCCTAATCCTAATATGATCTTAGTCATAATCGTAATTATCATTATCATATTATTATTCATAATAATTTTAATAATCAAAATAATCATAATAATCATCATAATAATAACAATTCTTATAATCATAATGAATATCGTTATAAATTATGATAACTATGTTCAGTATGGTTTTAAGAATTGTTATTATTATTATGATTATTATAAAGAGAATTATTATGATTATTTTGATTATTATAATTACTATAAATAACGATATGATAATGATTATTATGATTATGACTAAGATTGCGATTATTAAATTAAATTAATCAGCATAAGAATTATTATCATAACAATCATATTAATGAGCATAATAGTCATAATTATCAAAATAATCATAAGCATGATAATCATAATGTTCATAATAATAAAAATAATCATAATATTCATTATTATAATCATAATTATAATAATCATAATAATCGTAATTCTTATTATTAATAATAATAATCCTAATAATCGTAATAATTATAATAATCGAACAATTATTATGATCATAATTATAATTATCATGATATCCATAACAATCATTATATTTATAATTATCATAATTGTCGTTATGGTCATTATTGTTATCATAATAATAATCGAAATCATAATCACGATCGTGATTATAAACATAATCATTATCATAATAATTATAATAAACAAGACAATACTAATAACTATATAATCAGAACAATAATAATTATCATTATAATCATAACTATCATAATTTTCATACTTATTATAATCAGCATTATAATAATAATCATAATAGTAATTATGTTCATTTTAATTATTATAATTATAATCATAATAATTATTCTAATCATAGTAATTATTATAATAAATATATTATTCATAGTCGATTGGACCAAATAAAAACTCGTTCCAATTTCGCATTAAGATCGATTGATGAGGATGAAGTTTTCATTGCTTAACACTTCATAAAAAAAACTGCGATCATTTGAAATCTGACTTTTATTTTAATTAAAATATAATGCTAGATAAGAGTAGTATTTATTATTATTTAATGTTAATTAACATGGAACTCCCTGGGCGATTGAAAGGAGAAATCCTAGAAAATTATAAATATCGATTCTAAGTTTCAGAAATAACTCCTATATTGACGAAGTGTAGGGATGAAGATTCAAATTCAAGAGTTATACCTTGCAAATTTGAAGTTCAATATTTAAGAGTTCTAACTTAATGTTACTAACTTAAATTCTAAATTAATAAAAATCTAGAACAGCGTCATATTTTTTGTTTGCTAGTAGATATGTATTAGAACCTTTTTATATTTTTTTTCCTAGGACTGCTATCAAACAGTTTGGATATGTTGTTTCTGACTTGGCAAAGTACCTATACTATTACTTCGACGTTCCATCGAAGTGGGAAGAATTTAAGGAAAGCTGCATCATCAAGCCTAAACGCTTCCAAAAGCATGTTGAAACACGGTGGGCGACTCTCGGACCAGCTGCAGAAGTGATTCTTTCAAACTTTAATCACTTAGTTTCTTTGAAAAAGAAATTGCAAGGGCTAACAAAACGGAGCTTATATGAGGAAGAAATTTTAAAGATTTTACTGCTGCCAAATATCAAAGAGCAGGTTCTTTTGTGATTGAATCAGCAGGAGAAACTGAAAAATTGCTGAAGGATCTCGAAACGAATGAGTTCATTCTTTTCGATATATATGATTGGATTGTTGCCTTTTTTGTCACTATGATGTCAAGGGTTTACGATCCAAAAATGATAACTGATGCCATCAGTAGCAAAAAGCTGAAGGTGGAACATTTTCTCAATGATACAGATGTAATTATTTGAAAATCCATAATTGACGCAGCAGGACATCAATTTAAAACATCTCATTTTAAAAAGCATTTTAAAGATCATACTAGAGCCTTCGTCTCGTATTTGTTTTCCAAAGAAGTTCCCAATGAGTTTATTAGACTAGTCAGCAACTTCAAAGTTAAAAGGATCAAAAGTAAGGATTCCATCAAAGAAATCGTCCATCTAGTCGATGTGATTGATTTTAAGTTAGACAAATTCAAGGTTCACGAAGAATTAGTACTCGCAAGTGTTAAGTTGTCAGGTAAGACGGTTGAATCAGCGACAGACTTGGAAGTACTTGATTTTTTATTTCAGGACGATAGTTTCTCTGAAATGAGAACATTGCTTAGCATTGTAACTTGCGTATCGCATTCTAACGCAGAGGTCGAAAGAAAATTTTCACTGTCCAAGCATTTGATGCCGGAAAACCGAACAAGGCTCAGTGAAGAGCATTTTAATAATCGTAAAAATATCTTGAGTGGCATGCATTTTTTTGAAAATGATATAACCAGATTTGATGTTTCAAAGGAGTTGATTCTTAAGGTCAAATTCGCGAGGCTATCATATGAATCAAAGCAGAAACATAAGAAAGACGTAGACTTAGTGGAGGCTCCGAAAAAGATGGAAAATGAAAAGAGAGAAGTAAGGCACCAGATCAAAAAACAAGAAGAAATAGTCGGAAAGAAAAGAAAGGCTAAGGAAGAGATTTTCAGCTTGATGGAGAAAGAAATCAGAGCAATGACTTCAAATAGTCCAGAAGCGTCATTCCTAAAAATTCTATTGAAACAAAAAGATAACATTGAAGAGGAGGAACAATCAGAACGGGGAAAGTTAGCTCTAATGAAAGCTAGTTAAAACAATTAAATTTTATCATGTACATGTAAAATAAATAAGTACACGGCAGATAATCCCCACATATGTATTGACAAAAATCGATAAAAAATTCCACATAATACTGATGTGTTCACACATGAAAAGAATCCTCGGAGAATCACAAATGAAGTTTGTGTGATTAATGAAAAGTATGTTTGGTCACACATAGTGATTATATGTACACATAAAAAGTATGTGTGTTTGCAAAAAGCTATCATTTGTTGATCGCATTGCAAAATATCATGTGTCGGACACAGATATTATCATTGCTTTTCTATGAAATGGCAGCGTGGATCACATCTTGGGCCATTGAAGCTTTTTATCTGGACATTTTATCATGCTGGTAATCGGTCGATTTCTTTGACTTAGCTCATCGTGACGTATGTTTCCCTCTTTACAGGTTTTATTTCACACTTCAATCTTTAATTAAATTACTATTTTGATCGATGTTTCTGGTTGGCTCAAACATAATCGGCTTCAGAACACCACCACTACCCACACCTTCGCCCCATCACAGCCGGCAATGTATTCCAATCTCGTGGTTTTTCTGATGGAAATTATTCAAAAAGCTACAATGACACACAATGATGCACGATACTGCCATAAATGAGCGTTGCATGTTATTGTTTACCCCGTATCGGGTCTCCTACAAATGAAGCCGTTCCACACCCTATATAATTGGTGCTTGGTAAGTCTTTGAAAGTTTTCGTGTGTGTTTGATTTTAGGGCGCGGATATGATTTTGAACTGGCGCGGATTTGGCGCGGATTTGATTTTGAACTGGCGCGGATTTGGCGCGGATTTATTTTCATATTTCTCGTAACAACCCTGGATATGTTTGTGTACCACTAACCAGCTTTGCCCGAAGGATATTGCTCCATTCTGTTATTCCTCGTCCATTCTTGTGATGTATAACAAAACGACATTTTAACGACTACGTTTCTCTTTTCTATACCGGGTGTCATTTCAAAATTTTGAAAATTGAGAGCGTTACGCAAAAGTGAAAGGTTTCTGAACGCTTATACTTCTCGTTCGACTACACAGAATGACTTCATTCATACACCATTTGATCAAAAACACTCACCAAATTTTTCCATTGAAATATGAAAGCAATTCCATTAGGAGAAGTAGTTCAATTTTTCAATTCAAAATGACCTACTTTTGCTCCCATACAAATTTGCATATCAACAGGTTGAAAAAATTGTTGTCCCTAACACGGTCGTAGAAACCGGGTAGCAAATGTCTTCTTCTTCTTCAACATAACTTTGCTTTGTTAGCGTATATCAACAAAACCCCCTTAATAATTGCAAAGAGTTGGAATTTAAAAGTTGATAGATTATACAATTTCATATATACCCAAATACTCAAATTACCTAGCTCAGTAATTATCAGCCATATGTATTATGGTATGTATTTATTATTTGAATAATACTATTATTACTATAAACCAACGCAGTCCTACGAGAACCTCGCGGTTATTTCCCTGATATAACCCACCTCTTATTTTTTTTCTATCTATGATGCTATGCAAATTATGGTTCATACATAAGCTCTAAAAGCCACATTGTGACACGCATGACAGATAGTCAAGGTGTGTAAATAAAGACGCACTAGGTGTTGATAATTTCATGGTTTTTTCACCTTTCTATATGTGAATTTTTTATTTACGATGTTTTTAACCGATTTTGCAGGTAGTTTTATGGAGCATGAACATTTCAGCTAAAAAATCATAAAAACTGTACAAAATAAAAATAGCACCACACTGTATTTAAGACACCCTGTCTGTCATTTGACAGGAGTTTGATTTTGTTTGCACAAAGCATCGCACGTTCGAGGTGCAGGCAAAAATCAAGGCGTCTCTCTAATAGAGATATCGGTCAGGAAATCTTCCTATCACACACTGCTGCTCTGCACAGCTGTGGAAGGGAAAGTAAGCGTACAGCGAAGGATCCCGGTAAATTTGTAGAATCGCTGAGTATTTTCAGAATGACCTTGATCTTGCTTGATGTATCGCAAGTAATGTTTTGTTGCCCAGATACGAATCATGCCACTTTATAGCACTTAATACGATTCCAGGAACGCTACCGCGAGTGGCCATAACGGCCGTGTACATCCAGAAAAACCACCACAGGTCTAATTTTGCAAAATCATGAAGTTTGAGGTGTCGTAAGCCATGTTTTGGTACCGTTTTGATCCTAGTCAGTGTTTCGGGAAGGGTACTTACCCCACGGTTCCTCTGAATATATCCGGAACTACGTAAAATTCCGGAATGTCTGATACTGTATTTGTATAAGTTTGTGATCGTTTGCAAAAAGTTGCATCCAATTTGGTTAAGATTTCTCAGAATGACAGGCAACTGAAAATTCAGATTTTTTGCTAAATGAGGGCTCAGGCATGTAAGTGTTAATCATTTTCATGAAATATATATTTCAAGATGTTAAATAAACTTCAGTTATGTCTATTCTCTCGGGAATAGTATAATGAGAACTTTTTTGATACATAAAACAGGAGTGAAAAGTCAAAAAATTGGGTTTTCCATCATCGGCAAGTTTTTTTTGACCGGCAGTGTATAATAGCTGAATGTAAATATATCAAGATGTTAATGTTTATCTAATTTCATAAATGTAGGTAAACAAATTTAAATATATAAACACAGACAAACAGACAAAGCACTCGCAGTTTCTTCATCGATCACGCATTGAACGATCAATTCAAGTGTTACTTAGTTGCTAGTATCGGCCACAGGTGGCGCACATAGTCGATTCCCTTACGTTTGACGTAAGCCGCTTCTGCCATCACTTTATCGCTTTATCGCACAACAGATGACGCATGTTTGTTAGTGATCCTGATTTGTAGTGCAAAATGTTTAATGTGTTATGCCTGTTTGTCTGTGATATAAATTATCTATATAATAAAAATGAGTTGGGGTTTCCTTTGTCACGATTTAACTCGCGAGCGGAAGGACCGATCGGCGTGAAATTTTGTATGCAGAGATTTTTGGGGCCGGAGAATAATCTCATGATGGTTTGAGACCCCTCCCTTCACTGGAAAGGGGGGCTCCCATACAAATGAAACACAAATTTCTACACAACTCGAGAACTAATCAAGCAAAAGAAACCAAATTTAGCAAGTGTGAGCTTTTGAAGGCAAAAAAGGTTTTTATGGTAGCTTGAGAACCCTCCCCGTCATAAAAGGGGGGGCTCACATACAAATAAAACACAATATTCTGCATAACTCGGGAACTAATCAAGCAAACGGAACGAAATTTAGCATTTGGTGGTTTTTTAAGACAAACAATGTTTCTATGTTGGTTTGAGACCCCTTCCCTTTCCTAAAGGGGGGGGGAGGTCTCCGATACAAATGAAATACACTATTCTGAATGACTCGAGAACTAATCAAGCAAATGGAACCAAATTTAGTATGTGGTGGTTTTTGAAGACAAAAAAATGTTCTATGTTGGTTTGAGACCCCTCCCCTTTCTGAAAGGGGGGGAACCTATTCAAATGAAACGCAATCCTTGCATAACTCGAGAACTAATAAGAGAAATGGAACCAAATTTCGTATGTGGAAGTTTTTGAAGGAGGGAAATGTTTCTATGGTGATTTGAGACTCTTCCGTCATATGAGGAGGAAGGGGGGAGGGGGTGCTCTCAAACAAATGGAACCCAAATTTCTGCATTTCTGCATAACTCGAGAAATAATCAAGCAAATGGAACCAAATTTGGAATGGACGAGTTTTTTAAGGCATGAAATATTTTTATGGTGGTTCAAAGCCCCTCCTCCCTCTTAAAAGGGGGGCTCTCATACTAATGAAACAAATTTCAACCAAACATGAGAACTATACCTACTGCTTTGCAAATTTGTATTCAGTGGTTTTTGGGTCCGGGAAAGCATCTTATGATAGTTCGAGAGCCCTCCCGCTTCTAGAAAGGAGGATCCCATGCAAATGAAAAAACAAATTCCTGCATAACTCGAGAACTAATCAAGCAAATGGAACCAAAATTGGTATGGGTGAGTTTTTGAAGGCAAGAAATGTTTTTGTGGTAATTTAAGATCTCTCCATACGAAACACAAATTTAAACCAAACATGAGAACTATCCCTACCGCTATGCAAATTTGTATGCAAGGGTTTTTGGGTCCGGGAAAGGATCTTATTATAGTTCGACACCCCTTTTGCCTTTAGAAAGGGGGGCTCCCATGCAAATGAAAAACTATTTTCTGCATAACTCAAGAACTAATCAAACAAATGGAACCAAATATGGCATGTGGAGGTTTTGTAGGCAAGAAATGTGTCTACGGTGGTTTTAGACCCCAAGCAAAACAAACCAAATTTAGCATGTGTGAGGTTTTAAAGGCAAGAAATGTTTCTATGGAAGTTTGAGACCCCTCCCCTCTCGAGAAAGGGAGGCTCCCATACAAATGAAACACAAATTTCTCCATAACTCGAGAACTAATAAAACAAATGGAATCTAATTTGGCATTTGGATTTTTTTAAAGGAGAGACATATTCCTATG